>VNJO01000095.1:0-33115 GCA_008042535.1 Drosophila tani
GCATTTAGAATTTTTGGATTATTTATAATTAATGTAGGTGAACTTTAGTTTAAAAGTTGAATTTGATTGCATTTTATATTAGAATTCGATTTATTGCAACAATGTCTTAAATAAATAGTTTCATTGGTTTCTAAACTTGATAAAAACTTTATCTATAAACCATATAAGTGGTACATATAATTGGTAAAATATAACTAAAAATAAGGAATCTTCAACAATTTAAAAAATATTTTTTTATAAATGGAATGTAAAGTATCCATTTTACATAGTTCTTATATTTAATATTAAACTTATTTTAAGGCATTTGATGCACTGTTTTTAAAAAGATTTCCAATATCCGTTATTCTTTGGCTTACAACATTTATATTTAAGAAAAAAGAAATCCATATTTTCTTATCAAAAATAAAAATTTTGTCAGGAAGTCCTTTCTCTGTCAGAATCAATGATTTACGGGGTATTTCATATTGAGGTCTGAGGCTGAGCATGAGCCTGAGCCTGAGGACGCAATGCCATGTAAACGCAAATGCAAATATGGAAAATAGAGATGCAGACACGCATAAGGATTCGCTCGCAGGAAGCACCGCAGCAGGGCAGCCAGACAGTAATCAGTGCACTTGGATGCACCCCACAAGGAGCACAAGGATTCCTCCTTTTCGGTGGAGCTTCAGCCGGCAGCAGCCAGCAGTCAGCAGACTTTGCCCGTCTTTTGTTTTCTGCTTGTAATTTACATAAGTTTTTCATGCGCCCATAGTCCTCCATTGTCTGCGTGTGTACATATGTGTGTGTGCGAGTCGTAAATTACAATTGCTGGCCTCCCTTTGGGGCACGCATAGGTTACGCACACTACATACGCATACACACGGCACAGGAGAGGGCACGGAAATAGGACTTCAAGAATAAGAAAGCTGAAAATTCAAAGAGAGTTGAGGAAGTCTAATAAAGTGCCTCTAGGGGTATAAAAAGCATTGAAAATGTGCCTTAAAGTGGGAAATAATATAAAAATATGCAGTTAATATTTTTTAAATTGTTAGAAACTTTAAAGAGTATATAAATATTACATTGAAGCATACAAGAAAAATTTAAGCAAGCAAATTTTATTTTTTCATATAAAAAATATTTTTATGAATATCATAAAATGTTGACTATAATTTAACTTGCATATTTTACAACAGAATTAAATTCAGCATTTATTTCATAATATAAAACAAACCCAACTTAGTGTACTATTAATCCCACCGCAACTGTACACCCTATTTCCTTAAAGAAAGGGTCCTGTAATCAAGAAAAGACGCATCCTGCACCAGCTGTGCGGCAACTAGAAAACTTTTACCGTGGCCCAGGACAACAGCAGACAATGTTTTATGGATAATTCCTTTTGCGTATATTAAAAGAATAAACCAAAACTGCGGCTGCTGCAAGTATACATGGGAAATTAACCAAGCCTGTAGAAGAACGGAAACCGGAAAGAGATATAACAGCGTATATAAAGTATATATTTCAATAACAAGCACTCTGGCCTCTGCAATATTAAATTGTGTGTTTGGGCCCAAAAAGAGCACTCCGACTGCAGGAAAGGCCATTTTCCTTGGCCAACTTGGCCAACTTGGCCACGTAAGCACGTTTTAAATTGAATTTCGCTGTGGGCCCGCCGCTTGTCCGCATAACTGACGCAATGGATGCCTGGCACGGTAATCCTTGCAGAGAGAAACAAAGAAAAAATTAATTTAAAGAAAAAAAGCAGACTCTTTGGAGGGGAAAAAGACACTTGACACCTTTGCCGGTCATAATAAATACAATTTAATACGTTAATTCGTTTCGTCACTTTTTTTTAAGCAAATAAAAAGTGGAAAATAAATGGGTAATGCCCGCAAAAAAACTTGATTAAAAAGCAATCACTTGACACATTGCCACGTTTTCACATTAAATGCCAATTATGCTAAGGGAAATGCTCACTTTCCACATGAAACAACTGACAATGCTCATTAAGTCAACGAGTTTACGGGTTTTGCATGAGTGAATCTATTAAAATGATATTTTTATGCAAATAAAATATATAAAATAAAATGAGAGAGGTCTATAGTTTTATATTAAAATAAATACTTTAATGCCTCCTTTGAAATATACAAATTCCCTAAAAAATCCCTGACTAACCCCCTTTTCCCAGAGTTATGTAAACGATCTTCCCTGACCTTAAAAACATCATTTAAATTGTAATTGCAAGACAACTTCCTGAAGCAGAGAAGCATATAATTTTCGGTGGTGGAAATGGGATCTGTATCTATTGTTTAGCCACAGCCATTGTTTTGCTGGCAAAGAGAGCGAGAGTGTAGTTTTGCAAAAATTTAATCATGCCACACAGATGCCGCAGGGCATAGAACAAAAACAAAACAAAACTATTACCAGGCAGGCGGCGCTCATACATGTGAGCCCAAACAATTTCTCCCCTTTTTTTTTATCCCAGCAAAGGGGCAGCCGCAGGTGAATATGCTTTTTTTGTTTTGCCAGTTTTTATTCCCCGCTCAGCGCTGAGCTGATTTCGAATGTAATGCAATCGATTAGCTGAAAGCAGACAACGGGGAAAATAAAAGCAAAAAGCGAGCAAAATAAAGCCATAAAGCATGAAAGGCAAACAGCAGGCGACGGGCATCAAATATGCATTGAAATGGGAATCGATCCGATGCGTAGATAAATATTGACTGTCGCCACTTGACAATATATATATAAAATTTCAATTAATTATGAAAAAGCATCAACCTTTTGTTCTAAATGGATTTATTTTAATGAGTTTTTGTGAGTGTGGCGCCTGGTAAGCGATATAATTTTTATTGCCGCATCAAGTGGATTTTAAAATAAAAACAATGCAAATTGAAGCATGAAGCTGGTTTAGGAAACAATATTAATTGATGATTTTTAAAAGCTTAAAAGCTAAAAATTGTTTAGCATATTATGAGTAATCCTTTTTGGAACGAACACAATTATATATCTGCAATAATGCCCATATGTCACACTCAAAATATCCTCCTCCTTCATAAATTCCCTCCCACTTTCTTGCCTTTTCAATTTTCCTCGCTTCAGTCAGGCTGTAAGAGTAATGACTTTTTTGTGTGCTAGGCGCACAATTTTTAAATGCATTAAAAAAGTGTTACACTCGAGTGCCGCACATTTATCACACACACAGAGCACACACAACCCACTTAGCCAGCGGGGGGCATAATGGAAAAATCGCATTTAAATTGTTTGGCTCACAAATAAATTGTTATAATTCATCACTCAAGTCGCGTAGCGTCGCGTCAGCTCAGCAAATTGATTGACTTCAAATTCAATTGAATTCTAGCGGCAGAGCTGGCCTACTTCATTCCATAACAAATTATTATCCACGCTGATCGTAGGGGTTTTTTTTTTCTTTTTGCATGACAGACACTTTATTAGGTTTCGCTATTAATTTGCATGGATTTTTCATTGCGTATGCGGGGCACAGCATAGAGATCCTTTCAAAAAAGGCCGCCCGAAAAAAAAGGAAATAAAATACATGCGGCACAGTGACAGCGAAATCACAAAATTCCATTAATTTTAAGCAGTCAATCAAAATTGCCAACTTGAAGTCGATTATATTATGCTAATGAAATCGGCGGAGGACGAGGTCCTGTCCTAGACAGAGGACCAGGCTTCGTAGTGGCTCAGCAAGTCAGAGCCAGTTACCAGACATAAGTCATTGGCCATCAGGCAGTCATCATCATTCATTATTTATTATTTATTATTTATTATTATTTGCGCAACGGCGGCGGCACACATGGCGTATGCGTGATGGGAGGCCAGAAACAAAAAGGAGTCCCACAAACAATTTAATGGAAATTTAGTTTTTCGTATTCCCTTAATTAAGTGGCACTCAACATCTGCAGCAGCGACATATGTATACAAATATTTATAAAGCTGTCATTTAAGTGCCCCATTGTAGACAAATTAAATTATGCTCTATATGGCCGTAGCGTACGCACTTCACATCGGTTTACCCTTACCACATACTCATGTACATATACATCTATATATATACACCAGATAGATCCAATCTATGGCTCATTTCGAGTGCTTTGTCAACTCATTTAATTGTTGATTTCAACTTACACACGCACACACAGCACAGCACAGCACAGCAGAGAGTAGCTCCGCTCAGATGGGACTCAAGCCAACATAATATTTGTTTATGCAAATTGCATTTAATTAATACATAAACACGTGTTTGCCATGGCTGCTTCCGGTTGCCACTTAAAGCTCTGCGGTCATCGCTGCGCGGCATTAAGAAGAAAGTGAAGGAGAAAAGGAAAGGCGGCGCCCCCTTGTTAGCATGTGAGAAATTTTGAAATTTTGCGGTTGCCTGGCGTTAATTCCCACAAAGCCGCAACGCAGATGAGAAGAAACATCAGTTTAGCCTTGGGTGCGCGCGGTTGCCGGAACGACAAATATACACAGGGGATATATTTTTAAATGTTTTAAATATGTTTTTAATACAAAAAAATATCGGATTCTCAAAAAAATAAAAATAAAAAATATTGAATAATAATGATTTTTTCGTAGATCTCTTAGTTCTTTCTTTTATTGATATATTTCTTTAAAGCTTAGAAAATATTGAATTAAATATTAAAATCACAAACTGAAACTGCTTACAAAGTAATGACATAATAAATATGCCTTAAATCTTAACAAAAATTATAATAAAAAATCAAAGAATTACCTAAAATAATGTCGAAAGCTTTTATTATTTTAGTTTAACCATATATATATTTATTAGATATTTAGGCTATATATAAATATATAAATAATATTTCTTAATTTATTTTGATGCATCCTTTTACCTTTTTTGCCTTAATAATTAAATATTAAAACAAACAAAAATTTAATAATATAGACAAATCTACTCAACGAATTAACAAAAATGCTCTCCCCTTTTAAGAACAATTTTACAAAAACGAATAATAATCTCTAATAATTCCCACATTTATCCCGCGCGTGTACATCTGTATTTCCACCCCTTTCTCTATGGCTATTAGCAATTTAATGGCAACATCATCAGCAGAAGCAGCACATTATAAGCCCCGCACTGCGGATAGTTCCACATTAAGCGGAGTCTGGAGCCTGGTGTGTCTGCGAGTGTGTACGAGTGTGTTACATGCCACGTAACGTTTTAAAAACTCGTTTAGGCATGTTGTTGAACCCAAAACCGAGAAATGGGAAACTACCCAATAGTACCGAGTACGAGTTCGAGTGGCAGGCAGACAGACAGCGAAAATCGAATGGGGAATGCCCTTACCACACCCAAGCGGGCATGACCAAAAATAGCCAACCCAGGGACTAACTCAATTTAAGCCCAGAAAGGCCGGGACAAGAAGTTCTCAAAAAAAAAAACAGAAAACACAGAATGTGAGCTGAATTTCTGGTGTCATTAAGTGAGCAGGACGAGACCCCTAAAGACTCTTTTTTTAGAGCAACGAACTAACCTTATTTTTCCAATCTTCAAAAAAATGGAAATTTTTAAAAATGCCTGGCACACACACACAGGCACAGTCTCATTCAGACATACATAAAACATGTTTTTGGCCCAAACCAATGGGAAATAGAAAAACCAACAAAAAAGGTTGTTGCAAAACGCTATGGAAAACTGTGAGACGGAAACTGAATATCGAACACGTTTCTTTACTTTGCCGCTCTCTCTCCCTCTCTCTCTGCCATATGGTGCTCTCTCTGTGTGTGTGTGAGGGTGCTGGTGTGTGTTTGGCAGCGCCTAGATTTATGCAGCATTTCATTTGAATTTTTGTGGATTCGGATAATGGAGTAGCTAAGCGACCATGTTCAAGTGTTCGGAAATTGTAGCAGCAATATAAATATCCTGGGGAGTACTTTAAGCCAAGTGGGACTTGAATTACTCAAATTATTATCTGTGTCGGGATATTTTGTGTGTGTTTCGCAGGATTTAAGAGTCAGAAAATAATAAGTATAAGCATAAGCAAAATTCCTAGTATTTATTATTATTCGTATTATTATTTCCAGCTACTGGGCGGTGACCAATATCGACTATATACACTCGCGGACCAGCAATCGCGTCTTCATGATGATTTTCTGCGTATGGACGGCGGCTGTTATTGTCTCCTTGGCCCCACAGTTTGGTTGGAAGGATCCGGATTACCTCCAGCGCATCGAGCAGCAAAAGTGCATGGTCTCGCAGGATGTGTCCTATCAGGTGAGGCCGTAACTGGGCCCAACAAAAACATATATAATTTAATTTAACTCTCCACTCTATCTCCCCGCCCACAGGTATTTGCCACCTGTTGCACCTTTTACGTGCCCCTCATGGTTATCCTGGCGCTGTACTGGAAAATCTATCAAACGGCCCGTAAGCGCATCCATCGCCGGCGACCGCGACCCGTCGCTGCTGCGGTCAATAATAATCAGGTATGTTGCAGGCTTTAGCCTTCATATTCCCTAAACGTAATTGACTCACCGCCGAAATTGATGGGGACTAAGGCTATTAATCGCATACAGAGTGCTCCTTTTAGGTTGGGAATGTGAATAAGAATGAAATAAGGCTTTAAAATATCTTGCAAGTATGGAGAAATGCAAGGAAGATGTGGAAATAAATATAGTTTAACATAAATTTAATATTTTTAATACCTTAAAAATTATTAAACAATTTAGCAACTTCAGAAAATAATGTAAAAATTAGAATCTATTTCTTTAACCTTTAAAAATTATTTCAAGGCCTATAAGAATTTTCCCAATCGTTGAAAAATCATTAAAATATGTAATAGGCAATATAATCCCTATAAGGCTAATCCTGACTCCAAAGGACACCCTGTTGTGCCAACCAAATCCGCTGTTCAACCTCAAGCCACCGCAGCCGGGCAGCCAGTGCAATTATGCAGTCGATCGAAGCGAGGCAAAGGCCACAAATTCGACCCAGAGACAAGGGTCAGTCAAAGGCCAAACCGCAGGCAACATTCTGAAATTTCTATGCACATTACTGGGGGCGTGGGGCCTGCTGACCTTATACCTTATGAAATTATGCCTTTCAATTTAAATATGCATAGCATACGGCCGGAGAACGCAACCCAGGGGGATATTTGGGGCTGGGGAAATGGACTGTAATTAGGCTGTATCATCCAAAGTGATGAAATATGCATTGCCAAAGGAGACTTTAGTCTTGCAAAAAGAAATATCGAAGAACGGGTGAGCGAGCGAGTGAGTGGGCGAGTGAGTGAGTGACTGAGCGAGTGAGTGAGTGGCTTAAGTTAAGCATACGCCACGTGGACATTAAAGCCTTCTTGGCAGTTGGCAGAAAGTTGAGCGATAAGTGGCAGCTTGTCCTGACTTGTGAGTGTCTGAGCAGAGTGCCCCCGGTGGAGTGTGAGCTTCCTCTTGGTCAGAAGTTTGTGCGCCCTAATGCGGCAGCTGGTCAAACTAATACGCACACAGGATGTGTTCAAGCCAAAGTCTCTGGCCGAAATTGTAATTTTGTTGTTTTCTTTTTTTCCGAGAAGAAAGAAATTTCAAGAATTTCCAAGTTGTTCTTATCAACGAAATTAAAAACTAATTTTCGTTTCGAGTTTGCTTTAACTTTCGCCGCACGCGATAGGGTATCTGAAATTGGGTTTACTTTGGCTCCCTATGCCTCTAACTCTGACCTGTATATACTTATGTTTTTTTTTTTCAATCTGGTCTTGGCCCTGGAAGCTGCTGCTGCTGGGAAGCTGCTACTTAGCCTAAGCTTAGTGCTGACCAAATTGAAAATGACCATTTGACGTAGAAATGTTTGCAACCACTTACCAACACGATGTGCAGGTAAACAGTGGCGGTTAAAAAAATAGTTGTACTTGGAATAGAAATGAAAAAGTAAAGGATAGAGGTTTAAAATCATTTGTATAGCGATTTAAAAGTATGTTTGGGAGCTGTAATGATGGGTGAGCAGATTTTGCTGCATAATTTTTAAAGATATTTTAAATATTTACTAGACTTTTGGATTGAAATTTCTAGTAAAGCCAGTAAGAATGAAAAAAGAGCAAAGAAATTAACGGAAAATATTTAAATTAAATTGCGAAGTCACATAAAAGTATTTAAAGAGTATGAATCTTAGTTTGGCATACTTTTAGGCAAGAAATCAAGAGATTCTCTCTCTTAAAGACCTTAAGCTGGCGAATCATCTTTTTTTTGGTAATGTAATTCCCATGGCTCTCAATTATAATTTCTATTATCTTAACCACATCTGTTTAAGGCCACGTGTGTGCATTGAACACCGACTAGAAAGCAGAGAGGAGAGAAGGGCAGAGAGAGAGGGAGCTGGCAAAAAGTCATTGGAATCACAAATTCAATGCGCAAACAAGACAAGTTGTCCGCTATTTGCCAATCGTACACATGTCCTGGCCCGATGTCCTGGTCCTGGCTCTGGCCCTGCTCCGATGTCCGGCCGGTCCCGAATCTAGCCTCACATGCGTGCTTTAGTTACATGTCAACACACTTACCCGCACACACGCACACACACACTGCCTAGATCCACATCCATTTAGTGCCACTCACTAGTCCCTGTCCTGGGCTGTCCTGCCTTGTCCTGCGTTGTCCTGCTTGTTGATTTTCGAATATATTTACCCTGCACACACATCTGATACGAGTATATCCCTTACACCACCATGGTGGGCCCGGGATTTGGCACGCAGAAAGGGCATTAGTCCTGCGACTCCCCTCCTATTTTTACTATTCTTCGATAACTAAATGCTTTCAAATTGAAAATTGCTTTCCTGCTACTTGACGAGGGTACGATATATACGTAGATATACTGTAAGAACCCATCCCACCCGCTGAGCTCAACGCTCTTTGCTTTTTTAAGCGAAAGGACATAAATTTCCAGCTAATTGCATTTGCATTCGGTATGTTTATTGGACAAATTGCTAAATAATTCGTAATCAAATTCACAAAACTATCATTGGCTAAATAATTCACCCCCTAATATCGGACTCTCTGTGTGTGTGCTTTGTATTTTTAATTGAAATGTAATTTCCCTGACACACACGCACACCCACATTGATTTTGTAATTAGCAGCCAAAAAGGCGAAAAGCAAATGGCAATTAAGGGAATCAGGTATTATCTGTAATTCAGCTATTGGCAGCGAACCGATGTTATTAATAATCCAGCATCGTAGGCTGGAGGCCTAAGGACACGCCGTCATCACAATTACATTTGCAACAACATCTCGAATTGATTGCTCCCGATATTGACACTATTTTCATAGCCAAAGCACCCGACGAGCATCGCCTGAGTGAAAAGCATATTTGGCCAACTCGCCAGCTGCGACACACGGCGACGTGTTTGTGTCTGCGTCCAAAAAATACTCGACAAAAACCAAATAGAAAAACTGTCCAGCAAAAGTTTAGATTGCAGAAAATATGAAACAAATTATTTCCATAAATATTTACATAGAGAAAAGTTTATTTTTGGAAGTGGAAGTTTAAGTTTTGACAATAAATCGAACAAGTTGTGTTTATTTTTAATCAAAACTAAAGTCTAACGGGTAAAATATTAACAAAACTCCTAAAAAAATATCTAGATAATTGAAATCTCTTTAAAATGTGCCGAAAAGCACCCTATAAAAAATGTTAATAAATATTAAAATTCTGAAAGAAACAAATTCAGAAAGCAAATAAATGTCAGATAAATTATTATAGATAGTACTTATCAACTACTTATTTCGACAATTAGAAAATATTTATACATATTTAATTCATTCATATTTTCAAAAGAAAATTTAGAAAAACATCTGCAAACATTGTGAGAATAACTTATTGCTCCGAAGAACATTTTAAATGAATTTAAATTTATTGTTGAAAGCAAATCTCCACCAAAATCTAAATAAATTCTCAAGGAAAGAATGCAGTCTCTATTATATATCTGTTTCGAGGCCCAGTTTGCATTTGATTTGGCCGTTATTTATTGCGGATTTATTTTAATTTTCCTAGCTGCCGGTTGCCTAGGCTCGCTCTCCCAGCGGGACCTCCTTTCGGCCCCGCTGGAGTCATAAATTTTGTTGCCCAGTGTAGTTAATACCCAGGACATTCTTGTCACACTCAGGACCAGACATAAATCGCATGAGAAACACATTATTGAATACACACTCTAACACACATACACACACTCTCCAGCAGGCGCTGCCACACGCAGGAAGCTGGAACAACACATGTCTCTCGGCAAGAAAAACAATTAAATAAGAAAACAATTTACATAAATTAGCTAAAGTGCCGAAAAATGGCTAAGGACACGACAGACAGGACGAGACGAGAATTGGGAGTGTATCGTTTAATGCAAACGCTTAAATACACACGAAAAACAGACAGGACATCTGCATAAAATTCCCATTGAGCTGAGGTTATATCCGCATCCTTATCGTTATTGCCGGAAACTGCTGAAAAGAGAAAGCCCTCTTATCGCTCTTATCTTGGCCATGTTTGCCTTGGTAACACATACATACAGGTAGCTACTACATACATTTAGTTTTCCCTGAAGACAGGCTTGAAGTTCCTTGAAAATTGTTTTCCTATTGCTCATTCCCAGTCACGACAATAATGTTTTTTCTCTGGATAACTTCGATTATCTGTAGGTGAAAATTCAATGAAGGATTTTTTTGGGTAACTTTAAGTTAAACACAAAAGTTTCTTTGCCAAAAACTTGAAGCCTGCCTGTTATTTATTAATTTCGGACAGACTTCTGCCATCTCCCAGTGGGGCATCTCCCCATTCCTCTTCGCGTGCCTAATTAAGCTTAAACTCTTCAATATTTAATAAGCTATCTGACCCAACCCCGGACTGTTGTAACCCACAAGACACTTGACGTGGTCTTTTCTATCCAATTTTCCCCTTTGTTTCTTTGCTGCCCACAAAATGGAAGGTCACACGCACGCACATTTAATACTATTTGCGCAAATATTCACACCATCCTTGGTACCCTTTTTCCTCCTCGTTGAAGTTTCCGCAACACACGACTGGCAAAATCAGCATAATTTTATTTATTTAAAGCAATATCGTATCGACTTGCCAAAGGGTCAACGCCGACGACGACGACAAAGATGACGAGGCCGAGTTGCCGAGATGCCAAAGGGTTGGACTACTCAATTACTTTAATTTGGTGGGATTGAAGGCGACAAAAATACACACCCAAAGGGTGAGGGGATATGTTTAGCTGAAAAAGAAAGTTGAAGAAAGCAAGTCGAACAATGTCTACACTGTGAGGTATAGAATTTCTCAAGGCATTGAACTTTGCAACTAGAAAAGGACACTAAAAAGGAGACTGAATTTATTTATAGACGTTCTAAGGTAACCTTTCTGTAAAATGTTATGAACGAAGTTAATAACGCTTAAAAAATTGTGCAGAAATGCTTTAAAAATAGTTTAATAAAATCTTAGCAATTTATATTAATTAGAAATATCAAATGCCTCTAATTTGAATCATGTCATAAATTTATTTATATAATTTAAAGACTGTAAGAAATCATGTTAATTAATTGACTTCTGTTACATTAAATTCCAAGTATTTATACAAAGATTCCCTTAATGAATCCTGTCAAAAATAGCAGCCGATTTTCTCACTAACTGGAAGCCTACCCAAGTCGAAGTTCATTGTCCCCATGAACCGTGAAAATACACTACACCGAGGCGAAAAAAAAAAGGGTTAACAAAAAAACCAAAAAAAAAAAAAAAGGGAAAAATCAAAGAGGTCAAGCGCTGGGAGCAGTCAATCGTGAAATTTATTTTCAGGCGGTCAGGAAAAACGCTTTTCGGGAGACTGTAGCAAATACACACAATTTATTTACGGGAAGCAACCCACTTACATATGCATATGGTGGGATACGGATCGGATCTTGAACTTTTTTCTCGTCTTTTTTTTTTCTTTTTTTGGATATGCGTACAAATTGCGGTTTATTGAAGCGTAAGGCACAAAAAGCCGAAAATGTAAATTTGCCCAGCCATCAGCTCCTTTGTTATTCATTTTAATGCTGTGCGAAGAAGTATGAATTTAATTTCAAGTCCTGCACACGGGTCAAAGGCGAAAAATCAATGCCTTAGACTGGAGGACTCTATCCCTACCCACTCCTTACCTCTGGCTCATCGTGTCTATTGCTTTCTGTGTTTTTTAGCCGGATGGAGGTGCGGCAACAGATACGAAACTTAATCGACTGCGTCTACGCCTTGGCAGATTCTCCACGGCCAAGACCAAGGCCGGAAGTGCCGCTGGAGGAGGAGCAGGCACTGGCGTAGGAGCTGGCGGATCTGGGGGCAGAGCTCTGGGCCTGGTCGATGGCAACTCAACGAACACGGTCAACACCGTCGAGGACACCGAGTTTAGCAGCTCGAATGTGGACAGCAAGAGTCGGGCCGGCATCGAGGTATGTATGTTAGGCTTCGGGGCGAGCAACACTCGAAAATAAGAATAGAAAAGATTCAGGAATCACTTCGGACCTCAAAAAATCATGCTTAATTAAGTCAGGGCTTTGTTTATCAATTTACTTACATTTATCTAATGATTTAGCACAGTCTAGCATGTAAAGGACACATTTTGGATTACTTACTTATTTAAATACTATAGTCCTATAGGACTATAACCCCTAGCTATTCAAATATTGCAAATTTAATATAGAATTATAGTAAGCATTTCTTTCGTTAAATTAACTTTATTTAATTATAAGGAATGATAAATAATTAATTTTCCAAAATCACTTAAATCATGTTTTCCATTTACTAAAAATATCTAAAAAATCGAATACCTATTTCTAGGACCTAGAGAATTTTCAATTTATTTTTTAAGCTAGATTAGGGATTCCACAAATATAAGAAAAATAATTATTAAGGTAAAAATGCTTTTCTGCTAACTTAAATTAAATCTCAAGTAGAACCCCAACCTTCAAGCATTTTTTAAGCGCGCTTTTAAATTAAAATTGAATTTTAAAAATTCATGGAATTTTTCTGAACGTTGTATTTTGCCGAGTGAAGAAGCAGGAGGAAGAACAATGCGCATTTTTGGGTTTAAAGCAAATTTCATAACGCCTGACATGTGCCCAACGATCTGAGGAGAGGCCCTGCTTCCTGTTCCCAGGATGCACACACACACACACACACCCAGAGTGTGATGGAAAGGACTCGCAGACACAGAGAAACCAGCATAGGCTGACCAAAAATAAACCCACCAGCTTTCAGCTCATTTCCCGCTTTATTATGCGTCTCTGACTCCGACTCCGCTCCAAACTACCATATGCCCTTCTCTCGCACCTTCGGGGGATTGAAATGATTTTTCCTCTTGGCTACCTTTTCACTGAGCTTTTCCTTTTCCTTTCCCATGCCTTTTCTCACGCGGCTAATGAGACATTAGCCCCGGCTGGCCCCGGTCGTCGTCGTCGTCGTCGTCGCAGCAATATGCACTTGAGAATTCCTTGGCCAGCATTCCCCCGATAATGATCTAAAAACGGGGTGAGAGCAGCAGGGCTTGACCTTTTCCACATTGTCTACGGGAGAGACATATTTCCATGACCGAAGATTGAAGATTCTCTGGGGGAAATCCCCGGTTAGCCTGGTGTTTCTTTTAAATTTTGTATGAAATTAAAGATGGCAGAATTTATTCTTGAAGTTGGAACATATTTAGTTAAGCAAAAAGTAATATAGAACCTGCCTAAATATTTAATTACAAGTTTAATGGCAATTTAATAATTGTAAATAGGGTCGTTGCCTTGAGTGCCGGGATAAGAAACCCACTTCCCTTCATAGGCAGGCTAAATCCGAGGCAATCCTGGCAAATTACCCGCCACTCGACCAAAATGTCAGCGATAAAATGCAGGCCAAGCCTTCGGTTTATTGGAGGGAAATCCCCCAAGAAGAAAGAAAAGGGCCGCAGTCCGCAGTCCGGAGACGCCCGAAATTTGTATTTAGCCGCATTTTATGTACTTCAATTTTCGGCCAGCGATTTTATGGCTAAAAAATAATCCAAGCGGGGCCACACACACACACAGAAAAAACACATTCAATAATAACACACATTAAAGCGAAGGGCGCAGGCAAGCAAGCCATAAAAGAGCAGAGACCGAATAAATTGCTCGAACGTTTTGTTTGCATTTGCTACAAGCCGGGGCCAATACCTTTGCCCAGCTCCAAGCAGAGAAACACACAGAAACACAGAAACGAGGTGGCGACTGGTCAAAGGTCAGGGAGCGGGGCAGCAACAAACAGGACACAAGGGGGCACTGGCATCACCAGGTTCGTGCCGGTTAAGTAATAGCAAAGTCAAATATAAGCTGTGACAAGGATACGCTCGCCCCTCTCTCGCATGCAAAAAGCAGCAGCAGGCGACCAAGGAGTGAAGAGATTCAAATGAAAACAAGCTAAAGGAATTAATAGCTATGAGGTCGATGTCCCGAATACCCTTTCACATTAAATATTCATAAGAATCCTGGATAATTATACTGTGAGGGAAAATCGCCATCAAACACCTTGAACATTTAAGAAAATTATGCCTAATAAAAGAAAGAAATAGTAGGAGAAGGAAAGCTTTATGATTATAGCATCAATATATTGTTATGTGTTCCCCTTTGGGGGCTAGAGATTACATGGCTTTATTTTTATATCTTTTCGTATTTGGTTAGGCGATTACAACCTTTTAAAATGGGATTTTGGCACTTTACATATAATAAATGAGTTATAAGTCCTGCAAAATGGTCTGCAAAATTATTACTCATTCGCAGTGTGAACAGCTCAAATTATAAATATTATTTATTTGGTTTAATAAGAAAGATCATCAGATTTAATAAGGAAGTTTAGTTTAAAAATATAGTAATTATTAAAGACATGAAATCAATCTAAAATACAGGTCGTATACGTAATTTTCACAAATTATTCTTAATACAGCACTTTAACATTCATATTTATTTTCTATAGATAAGTTGCTTTCTAAAAGTTTATTAAAAGCTTTGGTAAGACTATGCTTAGAACTTGTTGTACATGGCGTATGAGTGACGTGGGAATGATTATCAGCCTAATTTGTAGCATACTTTCCTGCGCCTTGCCAAACTTCTTCAGAAAATCGAAATACCCTTCCGTGTACAGTATGCAAACAAAACAGCAACAGGAGCGGAAAGTCAGTTAGCGAAAGCGAAAAGCAGAATGAGAAGGAGAGAGAGAGAGAGCGAGTTTAGCTTTGGGGACCTTTGACTTCTTGGCCCGTGGACTCCGATTGCGATTCTCCTTCTTATTCCCATTCCGATTTCGATTCCGATTCCGATTTCTGTGGGGCCGCCGCCTAACAAGGCACTCAATACGCTTGAGTAATTGAGGAAAATATGTTGATGGCTTATGGCCAACAGCTTTCGTTTTTCGGCCAGGATAACTCCATCGTTCTCCCGCTCGCTCTCTCTCTCCCTATCTCGTTCCATTTTCCCATTTTCTTGGACCTGAGATTAAATATTTACTTGGAAATGGCTGCGCCACACACCTCTCCTTCCTCCATTCTCTTCTGCCCTCCCTTTGCCTGCTGGGCAAATAAGTGGACAGCCAAATAAATAAACAAACACGCACACACTCTCGCATTTACGCATCGCCCGAAAGCAAATATATAAATTTATTATTATAGTTGTGTGTGCAAAGAGTCTACAAAAAAGAAACACAAAAAAAGGGAAAATAAATGAGGGGCAGAAAATGGAAACCACTGTTTGCATATTTTTTTTTTTACCAGCTGCATTGGAATAATTACTGGAGCCGAGAGTCGATAATGAAAATGCACACTGCCAAACAAATATTCACTCTTTTCGGCTTCGCTGGATGTCCTTCGTGGCAGAGGTGCAAAATTGCTGAATCTCTCGAATTGCAATCTGCATTGTCCCCACTCTCTGTGTCCACTCTTCGTATTTGTTTGCCATTGTTCCCGTGTCTCTAAATTAAACTACGTTGCTTTGTTGTTGATTTGTCTTTGGCTTCGCCTTTGATTTGCCTTGCTTGGATTCGCTTCGCTTCGCCTCGCTCTGTTTTGCTTTGCTACACCGTTATGTCCACTCGATCTCTGCCTCCCTCTTGCTCTCGCTCTCCTGGCAACATATTAAAAATGCTGCAGGAAAGAGAAATCGAATTGTTTGTTTGTATTGGGACACACAATTACAGTGCCGATGACAATAGGAGAGCCACACATGCAGGCTAGGGTGGACCAGAGTATGAAATATAAAAATAAATTAAAAATATATAAAGAATATATATAAAGAAGAAATTTTTTTATTTTTTATTAAAAATCTTTTTTGGAGTTTCTTAACTCTTGTGGCCACTCCTTTTCCTAACATGGTCCACCCCATTGCACACACATATGGCTGTGTCCAGCTTCTCTCCTCTTTTGTTGCTTTGTATTTATGCACAATTGGCCAATGGCCATTGAATTTGATGTGAACTAAGCTCCTGTCCAGAGATTTATCCCGTATTCCCCATTGTTCCCCCGGAACAGCAGTTTTTATTTGTGCTGAATTTGAATGTCTTCACGGGGCACACAAATTACATACTGCACACAATATGTTTCATAATTTATGGCTGCATCACAGTCATAAAATTTATTTGGTCCGGCCATTAATTGAACTTGGCTTACTTTCGAGCATAAAAGGGAGATGGCAGCAAAATTAATAACACTATAATGTCTTTTGTTACTTTTTCTCTTTGCTTGGCCCTTTCTGTGGGGCTTTAAAGTTACAAGTTTAATAAAGTTGATGCAAATAAGATTTTCTGAAAATAAAATTAAATATTAACTTAAATACAATTAAAAATATATTACAAAATATGCAAGGAGTGTAAAGTAATAACAATTATTAAGTTTAAATTAATTTAGAGATGTGAAATGTAAACCCAACTTTCATACTTTTTACGATTTAAAGTAATTATCGGCGAATGTATTTTATAATTCTTAAGTACCTAGTAACTAACTTTAAATATATATCGATCGTAAGTTGTCAAAACTATCGCGAGAATTTCTTAGCATAGTCCCATACCTAGCCGTTATCGTTATCGCCCCCGAAAAAGGCGCCAGCTGCAAAGTAGACACAATTTATCACACGTAAAGTTCATTTTAGCACTTTGCGGCGGCCACTTCCGCCCGACACACACCTACGCTACGGCCGGGGCTCAAATTACAGGTGATTATGGGAATTTTAGTGCTAGACAAGCCGTTAGGAGGACCGACCGACCGGCCGGCCGGTCTCCTCAAATATGTACGTACATCCGACAAATTGGCTTGGCGCTAGGAACAGCCCTTTCGAGTGGCCGGGGCCTGATAAAGAAGGTATGGGGGGCTCACCGTGCCCCAAATGGCCAACGAGCTTAACGAAAGTAAATATTTACACTCTGATTTTATTCATTTACCGAAATTTATGGGCCCAACGCCATGAAAATTGACGAGCAGTAAATAAATTTATGAATGCAATGCGCGGCTACTGATTTAAAATGTTAATTTGCCACATGAAACTTGACTCCGCCCACGGAAAAGCTGGAAAAGCACTGAATTGGATGAATACACAGGCAAAATAATCATTTGGAGATCAAGAATTGGTGCGGGAAATTGTCAAAAATACAGAAAATTGCAACATTAACCTAGGAAAACGAAAAGAAACTTAAATTTAAAGAACTTTTTTCAATAAAGGAAAAAGAAATACTAAAACTCGTCGCAGATTAAGGGTATAATTATGTATATTGTAAAATGGTAAAATATATATTTTAAAATTAAAAACTTTAAGGATTTTACAATATTTATTGGTAATTTTAAGCTCTTATGTATTTTATTTATATATTGGAAGAGTTTTATAGGAGCTTTAAAGATATTATCAAGTATTAAATTTAACTTTAATTTTTTACCAAACTGCAACTAATCCCACTAACCCTTGGCTTCCTTTGCAGGTGCCCAGCACGTCCCAGTCGGGCAACCAGATAGCCACCGTCTCGCACCTGGTGGCGCTGGCCAAACAGCAGGGCAAGTCCGCCGGCAAGTCCTCAACATCCGCTGTCAACGGAACGGCCAATGCGGCTGGCAAGGACCAGGAGCTTCAGCAGCAGGAGGAGCACGAACCAGAGCAGGACCCCGAGGAGGAGGAGGATGAGGAGGAGGAGAACCAGGCTGACCTGGCAGCCGCAACCGCAACATCGGCAGCAACGCCAGCAACAGCCACGGGCAATGGGTCGGTGGAGGTGCTGGAGGATCCACAGCTGCAACAGCAGCTCGAACAAGTGCAGCAACTGCAGAAAACTGCCAAATCCGGCGGAGGAGCTGGATCAGGAGGCGGTGGTGGGGCCAGCACATCGAATGCCACCACAATTACGTCGATATCGGCGCTCTCGCCACAAACGCCGACATCGCAGGGAATCGCTGGCATCGCTGCCGCCGCTGGACCGATGACAGCCAAAACCAGTACGCTGACGAGCTGCAACCAGGCGCATCCGCTCTGCGGAGCATCCTCCTCCTCGCCCACACCCTCCTCCGCCCAGCCCCTAACCCCCGAGCCACGCTCCAAGTCGCTGCAGCAGCCAGCGCAGCATACAAATCCGCAGCAGCAACAGCAGCAGCTCTCCAGCATCTCTAATCCCATGCAAAAGGTGAACAAGCGCAAGGAGACGCTGGAGGCGAAGCGGGAGAGGAAGGCGGCCAAGACGCTGGCCATAATCACGGGAGCCTTCGTTGTCTGCTGGCTGCCCTTCTTCGTCATGGCCCTGACCATGCCCCTGTGCGCCGCCTGCGAGATCAGCGACAGCGTCGCCTCGCTCTTCCTCTGGCTGGGCTACTTCAACTCCACCCTCAATCCGGTGGGTTAAATGCTATTATTTAATATAATATACAAAGCTACTTCTTAAGTAGGACGAGAAAGCTATGCTGGATTACGCCTGGCGGAGCTCGAACCCACGACTCGCGGGTTAAGTGAAGAGCCTGTTTATATTTTTAAATGTTTTTTAATATGGTTTAAGTAAGAATTTGAAATAGGTGTAGAAACAATATTAAAATATTATTTTGCGTTAGAAATCCAGGTGAATTTACAGCAGTTTTAATTTAATATAACCTGCAGCAGAAATGAGGAATATACTTAAATGTGAAACAAGCTTATTCTTATTTCTTTCTCGAAGTTTAAACTTTATTCTCTCTACCAACATACATTTTCCTTAGCTTTTTCAGCCAAGAAATTCTTGCCACATTATTAACAAGTTTGCGACAAGCATCTAGTTTCAGAAAAATAAAGCCAAGATGAGTTTGAAACTACAGTGAGCACTAGAAGTGAAACTAATTGAAACGACTTGATCAGATAAGTTTGTTTTCAAAGACAAATGCTCAAAAGTTGGCAAGGCACGAAGAATTTATATTTGCTTTCTGCCAAGTACAATTTCTTATAGTTAACAAATCTGAAGAGTACAAGTATATATTCAGCAATAATAATAAGTTGGTGGTTAGCAAGTTTAAAGTTAAAGTTTTTAAATAAAAAAGGAACAGACTTAAATCGAAATCATCATTAAGAGTTTCCCTTTATTAATTGGTGTTAAGCTCTTTACACTTTGCCTATATCCTTTTACCTGCAAATTACATTCCCTTGTTTCGAACTCGTTGTGATATCAATCCATTTCTTCCCACACTCTTTGCAGGTCATCTATACCATCTTCAGTCCGGAGTTCCGTCAGGCCTTCAAGCGCATCCTCTTCGGCGGCCACCGACCAGTCCACTACCGCAGCGGGAAGCTCTAGATAGTGCATGCGAAGAGGCGAAGGTGAGTGCCAACGCACAATAAGACACAGAAAAAAATTATTTCAGCTTCATTTTACTATTTAATTTATATTTTTCTGGCAAATAGTTAAGAAAATGTTAAAGAGTTTGTTTAAAAACTAGTTTTACTAACCCAGAAACCGCAGATATTTTTAATTTAATTTTTATCTGGGACTTAACTCTTTATTTTTATTAAAATTATTTTTAAATCTCCCTTTTAAGTAGTAGATTTTTCTCCAGTGCCCCTCGTTTATTGTTATTGTGTTAGTCAATTTGGCCGACGGCCATGGGAAACCTTTCGAATCGATTCAACGCACACGCAATTGCATTCCCTTTTATGTTATTGTCTCTCCTCTCTCTACGGCTGTGGCAGGTTTCAATTTCCAACGAGACCCGGACCCGGACCCGGATCCGACCCCGAAATTGATATTGCTTGAACTGTAGTAGAGAGATCCTGAAGGAGCTGGATGTGAATGTGCTCCAAGGGCATTTTGCATTCGATGCCGGGAATTGAAACAATTGTGTTTTTGCGCTGAGAAGTTTTCGGGGCGAAAAAGCGAAAGTTTTATCGGACCTTTTATCGGTGGCCTGTCATCTGCAGGATGTTGGTCAATGCATTAGAATTATGCCACATTACCCAGGCTGTGAGCCAGTTCGCCTCAAAAAAGCTTGGGCTTGGCTTTTATCTACAAAGACAAGTTTTTGAATAGTTAGCATTTGCATTGCATTTAGGGGGAGCAGAAGGCAGAGCCATCTGCATGTGGCAGCCAAGCAGTTAAATCTTTTGCCATTCATTCATTTTCATTTCCATTCCCATTCCCATTTGCCCAAGTTAAATTAAGTAACATTAATTTTGCACAATTTCTGCTTAGTTTGGCGCCTTAACATCTCAATGGGAAAGTTTTTCGCTTTACTTTACTAATGAATCTTGTGTAAATCCTGGCCTTCTTGCAGACGCTTCTGCTAGGACCGACAAAAGCGGATGTTGATCTTACCTCTTCGGCTATATAACCATCATCGAGGATTGACGCATACAAGTGTATACCAAAGCAGGACGAAGGATCATTGATATATATGTGTAACCAAAGAACTAGAACCTTAAGAAAGTGTGTAAATAGCGTATCGAATTCTGTTAGTTAATAGCTAAATTTATAGAGCCAAGTGGAGACTGTTTTTAGAAGACAAAACTGAAGCGTTGAATTGTGTGTTTCCACCGGGAAATACGAAGAAAACAAACACAAGATATCTAATCAAAATAATTAGCTAGTAAGTGACTATAGTTAATACGAATATTTAGAGCAATCTACTACCACTTTTCATGTGTGTGTGTGTTTGTTAACTTAAACTCATAACTAGCATATACCTACGTTAGAGATCTCTATCTCTCTGTCTACCTTCTGCTTCGAGAATGGGATTGGAATCGTTATAGCTGAAGCTAAGGACGAGTACTCGGATTATGTTGTATATTAACTGCTAACTAGCGACATTTAATGTGTGTAAGCAAGGATCTGCTTAGGCTTAAGCCCTACATTTGTTGAGCAACTGTAATATTGGTTATAGGATCTAAACACTAACTTATCGAATAATAAACGGTGGTTAAACCCAGTTTAAATACAATTTAAACATTATTGTTAATGAAGCCACCACACACTTACACCTAATCTTAAACTTAAAGAAAACAAACTGTTGTACTATTATGGTAATTATGTGTCGAGGATTTCTTTGAATAAGCTAAAATATGATAATCTAGCGAAATAACGTGTAATATTTGACAAGCAAACTACTTTCGGGAAAAATGGGTAAAACGTAATTAGCTAAAGGAAATAAAACAACAAAACCAAATAAAACACAAGCAAAATGCATAAAATACACAAACTTAGTTAAGATTCAAAGCGAAGGGAAACTGCAGATATCACAATGTTTTACCTTTCCTTAAAACAAAAACGAAAAAAAACTAAACCAAGCGAAAACCAAAATCAAAAACAAACATACGAAACAAACATCATTAACTTAGTGACGTAAGTGTTTGCAGATCTGTCTATATCTATAAATACCAATAGAAGTAATGCAAAATACCCCATACCTTTGGCCACATACCAGGCAATAATTCGAAGACACAAACACACACACAATTTGTTGATTTCCTATTTAATTTATTTTCTTTATTTAGTTTTTATTCTCACACACTTTGGCGCGCATTTCGAAAAGAATTATTGCCCGGCTATGCAAGGCCAATAGTTTGGTATTTTGCTAAACAAAAACAAGCGTAAGTTACACTAACGAAATTACTATAAAAAATACAAGAAATTCATTGGCTGCAACTTAAATAAAAATTCAACTTTCATGCAAGAGATCGATGGCGTTTTATTTGTTTAGTACTAAAAGGGGGTATAAAATTAAATAAATAAAAAATATATTACATATAATAATAATGGCTTATTATTCAACTTTATATGTACTGAAATTCAAAAAGTGCGCCAATATCTAAGGCACTGCCAGCACAAACTCTGGATTAATCGATTACTTAAGGGGCTGCCACCTTATACTTAGTTGTGAGCCAGGCTGGCAGCACCATGCTATCGATAGTAAGCGCCAGGGAATCCCTTTTTTCAAATTTATATTTGAGCTCAAACCACTTTTAATTTATTTAAATAAATAACGCACTTTTATTTATATTCTTACACTTACAAATACATACAAAAATACAATGCAATTCCATATTGTACAAGGCAATGCAGCGGAATGGATAATGGGAATGGAAATCGGGTGGAAATCGTGGGAAAATCGCGTGGAAAAATACAAATCCAAAATGGCAGTAGAGTCAATGGGAAGTCCGTTCTTTTCCTTGGCGTATTTACAATGGCTAAAATAGTTGTAACTATATATAAAGACCACCCTACGGTATCAGCTCGGCAATGTAGGTGAAGAGATCCTCCGGAAACTGACACTGATCCAGATCCCTGCCCAAGGCAAAGTATCTCTTGCGGAGCAGATGAGCAGCCGCCTTTGGCTGGCGAGCGCGGGTGAAGACGCCCTTTTTATTGCCGCCCACGCGGGTGTAGCCTGGAAAGTAATGTTTATTAATAAACTATATTAAATATGGAATAATTTTGACTCACTTTGAGCCGTCTTAAAGTCGGCAAAGTTCCACACAAACTCGCCAATGAACCAGCCCTTCTTGCGCAGCTGGTCAAAGGCCTTGAAATGGCGGGCAAATACCTCCTCCTGGAACTCCTCCGACCACACATAGGCAGGAGTCTGCAAGGTATAAGGGAAATGTAGTAATTAAACCCATTTTTTCAGGGACTTTAGTATGTAAACTCACCATATGCAACCCCTCTAGGGTATCTGCTCCATACTCGGACATAATGACGGGCTTATTGTACTGCTTGTTCCAGGCGGCGGCCTCATCGATCACATTCTGGGTAACCATGTCCAGTCGCCCGGTGTTGGAGTACCAGGCATTGTAGCGATTGAAGCTGATAATGTCCAGATGGCGACCCTAAACAGGATTTTAACCTATAGAATAGTGATTCTTAGGACTGTACCTCCACTTACCGACTTATCCTGGTTGTAGGGCACGGCTATGGCAGCCGTAATAGGTCTGGTTTTGTCCATGGATCTCGTGAAATTGGCCACCATCCTGCGGAGAATAAGAAATGTCAGTTACTGGAAGAGAATCTCCGCTAGAATACCCACTCAAAGTACGAGTCCGCATTCATGCTCGCCGTGCGGGGCTCATTCGCTATGGACCACATGACGACGCTGGGATGGTTCCTGTCCCTGTGGATAAGCTGCTCCAGCGAGGACTTGTGCTTGCCCAACAGCTCCTGGCTGTAGTTCCTGAAAAGCAAAGAGAAAAGCTTCAGTAACGAAGCCCCCGACAGAGACAGATCCGAACTCAACTCCGTATCCACGCTGGGACACTCGTCGATGATCATGATGCCGTGCTCGTCCGCAAACTGCATGGACTCCTCGGAGTACGGATAGTGCGAGGTGCGATATGCATTCGCTCCGATCCACTTCAGCAGATTAAAGTCCCGCACCATCAGGGCATTGTCCAGGCCCTTGCCCCTGATATCCGAGTCCTCGTGGCGACCAAATCCCCGGAAATAAACGGGTTTGCCATTGATCAGGAACTGCGATTTGTTCCAACTGAGCGTGCGCAGGCCCACTTTTAGCCGGTAGACATCGAGCAGCTCCTCATTGGCCGCCAGCAGCTTGATCTCCAGCTCGTACAGGTAGCCGGGCTCGGGATGCATCAGGTAGGGCCACCAGGGCTTGACCCCCATCACCTGCAGGCTGCCGCTGAGCTTACCATCCGAGGTGGCATTGGCCACATTGGCTCCTTCCTTGTCGTAGAGGTTCGCCTGGATGTGCAGGACATTGTCCGCCTCGTTGGCAGCACTGCCATTCACGCTCACACTAAAGGAAACCTCGCCAACTGCAAGGGAAGGGAGGTTGTTGAAATAAAAATACTAAACAAATAAACCCAGTTCTTACGGCTATTATTCTCCGACAGAGCCGTCGTCACCGCCACCTCCTCAATGAATGTCCTGGGAGTGGTGTACAGGTGGACGCTCCTGTGAATGCCCGCATAGTTGAAGAAGTCAAAGGTGTAGCTCTGGATGATGGTCATCCCATTGTCGTTGGGCACCTCCGTGATCTTGCCCTGCGGCACCGTTGTCTGGATCAGAGCGTTGTCACACATTACGGTGATGCGGTTTTCGGCCCCGTAATTGAGGATATCCGTCACCTCCGCCTCGAAGGGCAAATGGCCAATCTCGTGCTTCACCACCTTCTGACCGTTGATCCACTAAAAGGATAAAGAGAAAAAAAATAATATTATATCCTAGAAATTCCTTAAACTAAGACCTTTTTTCGTTACCCACCACAAAGGCCTCGTAGTGGACACTGCCGAACCGCAGCCATATCCTCTGATCCTTGGCCCAGGAGCGGGGCACAAAGAACTTGCGATCGTACCACACGGTGCCCACATGATCCCTCAGGGTGTCCGTGGTAATGTCATTGTAGGAGGCAGGCACTGGCATCGGTATCGTGGGCCTGCTCTGGCTAAGATCCTTTGCGTACCACTCATCCCTCACGCCCTGCGTGGGATTCGCCTGATCGGAGCGCACAAAGTTCCAGATACCGTCCAGCGAGCGCACCTCGCGCGTCTCCGATTCCCTGGGATATAGCATTCCGCGTGTCTGGGGCACCTCCTTGTTGACCAGGATCAGAGCTATGGAGAAGTGCAGGACATAGAGACCGGTCACCAGGGAGAAGAAGGAGAGAGCTGCAAATACGTAATCAGATACATTCACATATAGAGACTTTTGGATATTACCGACCGATAATGGCGGAGATAGTTCTGCCTATCATGGAATTATACATTCTGACAAGCGAAAAAGCGCGATTATAAAAATACATGCGTGTGGAAAGGGGAGCAATTGGTAAGTATTCACCCTGTGTGGACATTTTTAAGGTTTTATTTGAATAACTTTAACTTTTAACTCCACTTTAGCACTCTCTTCTGGTTGAAGAATTGCAAACTTGTGCGAATTACAAAGAAAAAGGGCTAATGTCAACCCCATAAAGGTGAAGCAGATAATGATATGTATTATTGATTTTCTGTATAGCTGTCTTCAGCTGATAAGCGATCAAATACGTGTAAATAAGGACAGGAGCGTAACGTGGGGTCAATGGGGATTTAGGTTCTTTTTAGATATTTATAAATTAAAAGATGAGTTCAAGACTAAGATTAATAATTATTAAAATATATTTCTTATAATTAGAATTCATTTAATAATAGTTTAATTATTTGTACGATAATAAAAGGTCATAATAAGTTCCAAAATATACAATATAACACTATATTCCCTTTTGATAGTATTAATTTAACCTTATTATAAGTAAAAATATTACAACCCATAGAAAATAGGTCGAGACTACTGTTCTAATCGGTTATCTTTACACTTTTCCCCAACAACAACGTGTTATCTGTAAAAACTTATCTGATTTCCCCCATAAAAAACTACTTAGCTACCCAAAAACCTCATATCTAATCAACATATGAGTATTGTACGCACATTTTTTGTTAGTTTGCATGCAGATAAAATGAAAAAGGTTTATAGCCTTTTCCAATGTCAGTGCCTTTTCTTTTTTGTAGAGCTAAATAGAGAAAAGCCCGCGACATTCATACTCACTTGATTATAAACAAAGGTTTGTTCCGATTTTCAAAGTCGGCGGGCCGGCCAAGCGAAACGGAAAGAAACGGAAATGGAAATTGGAAACTTTACTACACTGGAATAACGGTTACAGTAACGATCAGGACAATGGCCAGCAACAGGCCAAACAATGCGAATGAGTAGCACAAAGCAAAAGGTACAAGTAAGAGAGACAAGCTTTCAAGGTGCTCTCAGCAAAGCTCTCTCACCGGTACACACACACACACGCACGCACGCATGTGTCATCGTTCTTCGCTTAGATTAAATTTTTCGTTTTTGTTTTGTTCTTTTTGTGCTCTCTTTTTTGCGGCTTTTGTTTTGATTTTGCTTAAATGCAAATGTCGGCACATTGTCTTGCCAGTTAAACACGTTTTTCCAACAAGTAAACAAGTAAAAAACAGACACCAACATTTCAGAAAGCGCCACAATCCCATAATACCCATAAAACAGGTGGGGGCAAAAACAGAGAGAACTTGGCCAAGTTCTCGCACGTCCGGCGGGCAACTGACAAAAATAATAAACTTTACTTCCTAATTCCATTTATCGCTTCTCACATGTACCGCCGCGTAGTCAGCTGTCTAATCGCAAAAGCTGTCTGCCAGCGGAGAAAAATACAGTGAAAAGGGGGTAAGGAAAAGCTCACAGGAAAGCTCCTTAAAAAGGGGCATTGGTCGATAGGACGCGGATCGATTGGCAATCGGTTCGATTTATTTCTTTAATCGTTTCTTTTTAAATCAATTTTACAATACACAAAGAATTTTAAATTTAATTTGTGTGTTATATATTTATTTCAAAATTCAAAAGTTCTAGATGTCCACAATTATTTGGAAACCAATAATGAACACATTTTGTTTGTATATTTCTTCGAATCACTTTCTCTTTTTGTTAAAATTTTGAATAAATGATATTCTTAGATGAATATAAATGATTGTTCATTTTCTACGGAAGCCTAGAAAAGAACTGTAAAAAAATAATGTTTTCCCAAAATATCACGAATTTATAATACAAGAAAACACCTAAAAGTTTTCTTCGATTTAACTTATTCAAGTTCTACGTATTAACTATGTCACTTAAACATCCATCTCAACTTAACTTGTTTATAATCTTTAAACCGACACTATCCACCTTTAAGAGCTACAATCATGTCGATAACAACATTCCATAGTTTAAACAAATTAAATAAAGTGGCCCTTCATGTTTGTGTACACTTCCTCCCGCTTATGAGAATCCAAAATTGAATCCAGAAATTTCTAGTTTGCCAGAAAGCCTGAAGGAAAAAGTTCATTTACCTTTATTTTAGTTATATATTGAAAAGAAAGTGAATAAAAAAATGTAGATATTCTTAAACTCTTAGATATTTCGTAACAAACAAAATTCCCCTTTAATCAAATTGCAAATATCCATGCATATTGGTGCAAAAAGCATGCACGATTAGATCAAGCTCATCAATTTGCAATATTAAGCCATGTTTATTCAGTAGCTTACCAATTGCTATTAAAGATAATCCTCCCATTACCGGCTCTAATTAAAGAACAGATTTCTTTCTTTGAGAATAGACTTTCGCTGAAGTCGAGAACATAATCGTAAAATAAAGCAATTGGTTTGTACATTAAGTTAATTTGAATATGTAAGAGTATCCAATTTCAGAGTAACTCAAGGTTGTTTTGTGTAATAAATACTCAATGACCATGGCTAAGGACTTGTGAGTCAAGGAATTACAATTGAAGCTGCTTTTGAATCGAATTAAACTTTTTAATTAATTTTGACAGCATTTAAAAGCTTGAATATATTTTACACTTTGAGTCATGGCCTTCAAAGATTTTATTAAAAACCTTTTTTCCTTGTTTTATTAAATTATTAAATATGTAGGTTTTATCTAAAGTTTGACGCTTGAAGATTTCACTCTCCTGAAGTTTACTTTCTATTTTTGTACTTGAAAACTTATAAAATAAATGAAAATTATTTTGTTTTTAGTAGTTTCTAAGTAATAAGACAATATTGAGCACATTAAGCTGGTTCTTGACGATTAAAGATTCCACTTTCACTTAGTTACCATAAATTTTTGCACATTTTCAAGCAATAGAAATTGGATTTCGGTAATTAAAGGTACCAGCATTTAACTCTTCAAAAAAAAAACAAAAAAGTTTTGACGTTAAGTAAATGTAATTATTTTTTTCCAAGAAAAGCATTAAATCCTTTTTAAGCACTAGTTTCTGGTTTCACGTTTTTATCAACTTGGTTCTTGGCAGAATTGGAGCAACTGGCTTACACATGGCGATAAGGGGGGACGATCACTGCGATCCTGCTGGGCGCGATTCGACACCCACGACGCACCGATAGCGACTGAGGTTGCACTTGGGCCGCTTTGGGCTTTTAAGCATAAATAAGTACAGCGAAAACTCCGGTATTAAAAATGCCCGGCACAGCGGGCGATGCACCGTTACGCACTGGAATTTGCATGAGAATGGAGGGCAGCAGAACGGAACCCAGCACCGAACAGAACCGCCGATCCCAGCCAGAAAGCGGAGCAGGGCCAAGTGTGCGCCGACCCAACGACATATCAATCAGAGCTCTCAGGTCTGATGTGCTTACCCCAAATTTCATATTTGCGACACGTGAGACGGATCCTCAAATGCATGTCAAATGGTCAACCGCACTTTTGTTTTTTTTTTTTCTGTCCACCGGAGCGAGCCAGTTTCTTGTGGCTACGGTCAGCAGCGACTGAATCCGGAATCCGAGAATCCGTAAGCGAGAGTCCGGATCCGCGGAAGCCCACGGCGACACGGGGCGGATGTGTCATTAGTGTTTGTGTGTGTGGCAAGGCAATTGCGGTCGCAAAGGTCGAAGGGTTGGCTTGGGGCAGGGGGGTTAGCTGTGTGCGCGGTTCCGGGGACGGGGGACGTGGTACCGGGGGGTGGCGGAAGACACGCACCGTCACTGCACTGAATGTGCCCCTAATTAAGCCCCTCCTCCTCCTCTCAGCTCTCACCTCTCACCCCGATAAGCCGCTGGCGAAGCCGCTTTGCTCCAAATCCAAAAAACAGTCCGCTTTTTCGCCATTCGGGGTCAACGGCAGCGATTCAAATAGGAGACACAGTCAAGCTTTCCTAAATTGGCGCTCTTTAAGTCTATTTACGTAGATAAAATTGAATAAAGATCAAGCTGGCCAAAGTTATCTTATAAAAAATAAATTTTTCAAATAGATTTTATCATAAAAAACATCATTTTGCCCCTCCTTCACATCAATTGTAAAATTAAATACACATTTAAATGTAAGCCCTTTTTTAAGTACTTTAAAAAATAATAATTACCATGACCCGCCATATTCTGAGTTCACTTTTCTTTTAAATTAAATGTTTTTAATGGTTTCAGTAACAAATAATATGCAAGACTGGCCCAAGAAATTCAACAGAACTCGTATTTATCGGATTGATAAGATATTCTTGTGACAAGAAAAGCAGCCTTAAACATATTATAGAATTTTCTTTGTCTTGCCGCCCAAATGCATTGCATTAAGCAAAGGTGCAATAAATTTATCATCTTTATCAGCACAAGAGAAGATAATTTGAAATAAATAAATAAAAAAATCTTGTCAGAGAGGAGCAGTATTCTTGGATATGCATATGTACAATACTTTTGTGGGGGAAGCACCTAATCCTTCATCAGAACACGTTGCAGAGATAAGTGCACCGATGCTGAATGAACCCCTTGTGTGCTTTGAACTTTATACCCTTCTAAAGGTTCCTATACCAAACTCTAAGAAAATATAAAATACAATGAAAAAATACATATTTTTAACGCCTCATTATGTTCACCATACCAAAGCCTCACTGTAAGTACCAAGAGGCCGAGGAAGTGTGAGTTAAGTTTCAATTAAGTGCTTCTGGTCCGGGCTCTCGAACTGGAGTTTAATTAGTCTTGATTGGGAACGAAATGCGGAAGTTCTAAGCCCCCCACGAACCCCCCTAAGAAAAGAAGTTGACATAAATTGATAGTTAGTTCAGATCCTAAATATAAACAAGCCTCGAATGCTAGAAGTTATAATTATTTTATATACATTCAACTTGCAGGCTACCAAGTTGTCAAACTTTCCTTATCAACTGATTAATATCAGTAGAGAAGTAGAGCCCCTTCTTTGTTCGTTTTATCAGCTAAAATCCAAGCCTGCCTGTGAACAAACGCTTGCATTATTTATATATTTCATAAAGAACACACCTTGCTTACAAAATATTTTAAGTAATAAATAAATTAATCAATAGCCTGCAACTATAATTTTTTGAGACTACAATCATTTTTCTAATCTTATCATGATTATTTAAATATTTGGTTTCTCTCGTTTCCGACAACCCCGAAGGGTCCCCATTATTATTTATAATTAATTACAAACAACACCGCGTCGTTAATCATTTTTCTCCCCTCATCCAGAATTAACTATTTACTTGACCTGAGGTTATCTGGGAATTAAGTTTGTGTGTATTTGCTTAGAATTTCACTTAAATCGCAAACGTAAAGCTTATTTGCATTAATTGATAAGATGGGAAGGGGAGATTACACAGGTAAATAGGTGGAAAATTGTCACTAACTAATTTGAAACGGCCATTATAACACTTGTTAAAATATGAAATTAGCAAACGTTTAGAGATCTTTGATTTTAATTGACTTTTTATTATGTAAATAATTTAATAGAATGATTTTAAGTTATAATTTTCCATCCAACATTTTGTTTAAATGTATTTCTAGTTCTAAATTTCTTTTTACTCTTATTAAGTTAATGGTGATCTCTCTCCGCCTAAAATCTATAAATAACAAGTGTAATCCGAAAGATCTACCATTGGAATATCACACCTTTGTGTGCTAAGTGTTAGGGTATCGATGGCATGTACTCATGTCTATTGGCATTTTCCTTTCGTGCGGCTTTCACTTTCAAGGCCCGGCCCACAAAACACAAACCAGGCCCAAAGCAAAGAAAAGAATCAATGGAAGAAAGTGAAAATGTCACCGCACAGTAAATAAATAAATATTTATAGAAGCGTTTTCTTTGCCCATTTACCCATTTTCGAATTTTCCGCGCAGGATTCCGGTTTTGCGGGGCTTTACTTGTTAGAATTTGTGCACTTTAGGAACACTTTTTTGGGTTTAAGCTCGACACAACAACTCGTTAAGAACTCTTTTCAGTCATCTTGCAAGCATTAATAATCGTTCTAAGCTTTAATTCGTTCGGCCAGTAATTAAATAAACAAATCCTAGCGCGATATAAACACAAGCGCGTGGCGAAATCGACGCGACGCAGTGCGAATTTTAGACGCGACTAAAAAAAATCATTTAAATCACAACAACAGTCAAGTTGAAATGTCAAGTCTCGTTTACAAATCCAGCTGTTAGTGGAGCTTTAAGTCCGTTAAATGAATTCTCGTTCAGCAGGGCTCCCAGATCGCTGATTCTCGTTTTCTTTTTTTTTTAATAATGCTGCCAGATCTCTCGTTTTCCCCTGTTATAAAATTTTTTCATATGCAACCTCAGGCGAATTAAGAGTGGCAACGTTGCCAAATTGGCTAACAGGGGCAAATAAAAGCTGGCAACGCTCCAGCTACGCTCTGTTATTTAACAGCTTAATTATTTATTTATATTTATATTATATTTACTTATATTTATATTATATTTATTATTATTATATTTATTATATCAGGGGACTGGCTGCAAAGCTGCTCGTATGAAGTATTTGCAAGTTGCGAAGTTTATATATTTATATACTTCATAATTAAAAATGTAATTGTAAATACATTAGTTATACAGCTTCTTCTTTATTATTTTAATCAATATTAAAAAAAAACAAAACTTACATTTGGCGGTCTTTAACACGATTACCGATTACCAGCTATGTTTATCGGTCAACCGATAGCTCCAGTCATGGAAAATAGCCAGATCTGGCCGGAATATAGCTATGTTGCCAGCACTGTCCCGCAGAAAAGCAACAAAAGTCGCGTTTTATCAATGAAATAGTATTAAAAGCGATATAACCAGCCATAAATGCATGCATTTCGTGCAATAACCAGCTGAAGCCGATGCCATGTCACCGGCCTACGACCTGGGCCACCCCGCGGAGGCGTCGTATCACCCGCTGGAGGCCAAGGAGGCTCCCTCTGTCCCAGTAGGCGCGCCGCAGCGCCACGCCATGGGCTTGAGAACGTCCTGGTTGCGGATGTGTCGCCGCTACAAGCTGCCCGCCTTGCTGCTGATGCTGCTGTTGCTGGTCTCCTGCATGGCATACCGCATCCTCAGTGTATGTAGCAGGAGTTACTCTTTAATATGTGAATTATTAACCTTTCCCTCAGTCTGAGCAGGATGCCCCGCCTCTGGACATTCACCGCAGCTCACCTCTCCTGGATGCCTACGAGGATTTCAGTGCCATGCGTGCAGGTGATCTCAAAATGCGCATCGAGGAGATGGTTAGAATCAAGGTGAGGTCACAGAAAACCAAATAAAAGCAAGAAAAACCCTAATAAAACCATTCCCCAGAGCACCGTGTCCGTGGAGCTGCGCGAACTGGAGTCCCGTCGCCAGAAGCTGCAGTCGGACATCAGCCAGTACAATCAGAAGATTGAGGAGCTCAAGCAAGAGCTTCTCAGAGAGCAAACGGAGCTGGAGCGCCTGAAGATATCCGTGGAGCAGGCGCAGGTGGCCCAAAGAGAGGCCGTGCAGCGAAACACCCCAGATCTGGCACTGCCCCGCTCCCTGCTGCCGAACTCTCTGCCCCGGAAGATGAATCCCATAACGGGCGGAATGGCGGCCAGCTGCGAGATGCACAACTGCTTCAATCACTCCCGCTGCAGCCTGACCTCCGGGTTCCCCGTTTACCTCTACGATCCCGACGAGCACAGCGTGCAGCGGCAGGGCTACGACATCGATGGCTTCCTCAAGACGACGCTCAAGCAGACGCTGGGCTACAACGCGCACATAGTCAAGGATCCGAAGCAGGCGTGCATCTACCTGGTGCTGGTGGGTGAGGCCCTCCTGGAGCAGGATCTGCTGCGTAACAATCGGTATGCAGCGCAGGAGGCAGAGCAGCAGCAGCCCACCACACCGAGTCATGCCAACGAGTGCCCCGTGGACA
>VNJO01000100.1:0-54310 GCA_008042535.1 Drosophila tani
GCCGGACAAGTCTCCGTCAGGTCATAAGGGTCTTGCTCCCGATCCGCCTCAGTCGAAGCCCGAACTGCCCGGCCTGATCCCGGTTGCTTCTGTATCCAATCAGGTAGAGGTGGCGGAGAAAGCCAAGCCCAAGCCCAACTCCCAGGAGGGCAAGTCTCCGTCAGGTCTTAAGATCCTTGATCCCGATTCGTCAAAGACTCCGTCTAACAGCTTCTGTCCTCCTAAACTTCTGAAGCCGATGAGGGTGAAAGTCAAGCGAGAAAAGCGCAAGCGTCCACGCCTGATGCCGGTTGCTTCAGTGGCCTATGAGATGGAAATGGAGGTGGAGGAAAAGGCCAAGCCTTCTGTGTCCAATCAGGTAGAGGTGGCGGAGAAAGCCAAGCCCAACTTCCAGCCGGACAAGTCTCCGTCAGGTCATAAGGGTCTTGCTTCCGATCCGCCTCAGTCGAAGCCCGAACTTCCCAGCCTGATCCCGGTTGCTTCTGTATCCAATCAGGTAGAGGTGGCGGAGAAAGCCAAGCCCAAGCCCAACTCCCAGGAGGGCAAGTCTCCGTCAGGTCATAAGGGTCTTGCTCCCGATCCGCCTCAGTCGAAGCCCGAACTTCCCAGCCTGATCCCGGTTGCTTCTGTATCCAATCAGGTAGAGGTGGCGGAGAAAGCCAAGCCCAAGCCCAACTCCCAGGAGGGCAAGTCTCCGTCAGGTCTTAAGATCCTTGATCCCGATTCGTCAAAGACTCCGTCTAACAGCTTCTGTCCTCCTAAACTTCTGAAGCCGATGAGGGTGAAAGCCAAGCGGGAAAAGCGCAAGCGTTCCCGCCTGATGCCGGCTGCTTCAGTGCCCTATGAAATGGAAATAAAGGTGGAGGAAAAGGCCAAGCCTTCTGTGTCCAATCAGGTAGAGGTGGCGGAGAAAGCCAAGCCCAACTTCCAGCCGGACAAGTCTCCGTCAGGTCATAAGGGTCTTGCTCCCGATCCGCCAAAGTCCCCGTCACAGTCGAAGGCCGAACTTCCCAGCCTGAACCCAGCTGCTTCCGTGTCCAATCAGGTAGAGGTGGCGGAGAAAGCCAAGCCCAAGCCCAAGCCCAACTCCCAGCCGGACAAGTCTCCGTCAAGTCTTAAGGGTCTTGCTCCCGATTCGCCAAAGGCTCCGTCTAACAGCTTCTGTCCTCCTAAACTTCTGAAGCCGATGAGGGTAAAAGTCAAGCGGGAAAAGCGCAAGCGTCCACGCCTGATGCCGGTTGCTTCAGTGGCCTATGAGATGGAAATGGAGGTGGAGGAAAAGGCCAAGCCTTCTGTGTCCAATCAGGTAGAGGTGTCGGAGAAAGCCAAGCCCAATTTCCAGCCGGACAAGTCTCCGTCAGGTCATAAGGGTCTTGCTCTCGATCCGCCTCAGTCGAAGCCCGAACTTCCCAGCCTGAACCCAGCTGCTTCCGTGTCCAATCAGGTAGAGGTGGCAGAGAAAGCCAAGCCCAACTTCCAGCCGGACAAGTCACCGTCAAGTCTTAAGGGTCTTGGTCCCGATCCGCCAAAGACTCCGTCTAACAGCTTCTGTCCTCCTAAAGTTTTGAAGCCGATGAGGGTGAAAGCCAAGCGGGAAAAGCGCAAGCGTCCCCGCCTGATGCCGGTTGCTTCGATGCCTTTTGAGATGAAAATGGAGGTGGAGGAAAAGGCCAAGCCTTCTGTGTCCAATCAGGTAGAGGTGTCGGAGAAAGCCAAGCCCAACTTCCAGCCGGACAAGTCTCCGTCAGGTCATAAGGGTCTTGCTCCCGATCCGCCTCAGTCGAAGCCCGAACTTCCCAGCCTGATCCCGGCTGCTTCTGTATCCAATCAGGTAGAGGTGGCGGAGAAAGCCAAGCCCAAGCCCAACTCCCAGGAGGGCAAGTCTCCGTCAAGTCTTAAGGGTCTTGCTCCCGATCCGCCAAAGACTCCGTCTAACAGCTTCTGTCCTCCTAAACTTCTGAAGCCGATGAGGGTGAAAGCCAAGCGGGAAAAGCGCAAGCGTCCCCTCCTGATCCCGGTTGCTTCAGTGGCCTATGAGATGGAAATGGAGGTGGAGGAAAAGGCCAAGCCATCTGTGTCCAATCAGGTAGAAGTGGCGGAGAAAACCAAGCCCAACTCCCAACCAAGCAAGTCTCCGTCACGTCATGAGGGTCTTGCTCCCGATCCACCAAAGTCCCCGTCTAAGAGCTTCTGTCCTCCTATACTTCTGAAGCCAACTGATGAGATGGATGTGAGGGTGAAGGCCAAGCGGGAAAAGCGCAAACGTCCCCTCCTGAGCCCGGCTGCTTCTGTGCCTTATGAGATGGAAATGGAGGTGGAGGAGAAAGCCAAGCGGGTCAAGCGCAAGAAGGCGAAGAAGCAGAAGCTTCAGTCAGGTTATAAGGATCTCCCCAAGGCTAACCTTCCCTCTCTGGGCCCGGTTGCTTCTCTGGAGGTGGAGGTGAAAGCCAAGCCCAAGACCAACCCAGGGCCAAGCAAGTCTCCTTCAGGTCGTGAGAGTCTTGCTCCCAACCCTCCACGGACTCTGCCCAACCGATTTCGCTTCAATAAATTGGACAGGTATATCGAGCGGTCCAACTTCAGAAAGCTACTGAGGACAGTGAGGAATCGGAAATTCTTCTCCATCACTTGGATCTTCAATGAAGCAAGGTCCTGGAAGTACTACTCCAAAAACAAAGCATTCGACTATAAGGCGTCGAAGCTCGACTGGCCCACTCTGGAGGATCACGCCAAGTCGAGCCGCTTTAAGAGCTTCGACCACTCTGTTTCCAACTTGGTTGAGGTGATGTTCGAGAATGGGCTCCGTTGCTTTGCGGAGCAAAGTGAGATCAGGACCAACATAAAGAGGACCACATACCTATTCAATCGTAAGCTAGACAGGCGCAGGAAGGCGGTGGTGCAAGAAAAGAGTTTAGCTCGCGTCTTGTGGGCCTATCAAACCTGGAAACAAAAGGTAGCGGCGCGTAAAGCACGCGAGTCTGGAATGCCAGTGGAGGCTCCTGAATCCCCAGAGAAAGCTTTTCATCGAGCTTTGGATCTTCAATCCACAGAGGATATTGAATCCGATGAGGATATGGAATTCCCAGATGATCTGGAATCCAAAAAGGGGAGTGGGGCTAATTCAGGTCGCGAGGATCTCCCTAAGCCTGACCTTTCTATTCTGGAGCGCTATAAGATGGAGGTGGAGTACATGGCCAAGCCCAACCGGAAGCCATGCAAGTCTCCTGAAGTTGCTTAACTTGAAGAATGGGCAAGCGCAAGAAAAGAAAAGAGCCGAGAAGCCTCCTCCAGAAGAGCATCAAATAATTAATGGATTATAAATCAATAAACAGCTTCCATATTTGTAATAAGTTTTATTATATTGAGCAATATCGGTTCGCTACAGCTTATTTCACAGCTATTTAGCGCTCAAAATCCAAGGAAATAATTGAGAAATTCGCAGATTTACTGTATTTCTCTGTCTCTCGCCTCCTCTTCAACGCTTTGCCAGCAATGTACAAGTAAAGCAGCAACAACAGCTTATAAGTTGCGCTCAGTGGAGAACAAATGTCTTTTTAGGTTAACTCTGAGAGAGCTTCACCTTTTTGCTCTCCGATTTTCTATTAGAAGGACCATTCTTCTGCGCTTAAAGCTAATATAGCAGTTTAAAGTCACAGAGAGAGAGAGACTCTAATCGGTCTGATCAAAGCATCAATAGTGCGAAAAACGATCGGTGGTTTTCAAAAAAGTTCCAAAAATCGATACTATCGATAGTGCTCTGACGTTTTGCCAGCACTAGCTACAAACTTTGGCTTATAGAAGTTATCTTTCTTCCTTTCTTTGACAGCAAAAATAACTGTTTATTTTAATATTTTATTTTATTTTTAAAAAAATCGATAGCCGCGAACAAGTTTTTCCCACCTCTATTTCATACACAAAACAGTGTTGGAAAATCTTTGACGCTTTTCAGCACTGTCTGGCGCTATTCGCATTCAAAAGAAAACACAAAAGAAGGGAAAAGAACTAAGAGTTAAAAAATGGAAAATAAAGTGGACTTCAGCATCGTATCTGCCAAGCTATACCGAAACTACGGGCAGCATGTGAAGAACCTCAAGGATTGCTGCGTGTCCAAGACGGTGATGAAGCCGCCGGCGTTCTTCGACAATCTGCAGCGAATGCTGGACGAGGAAACGGCGACCATGACGCCGCCCAAGGACCTTGGATCGGTGGCCGAGTACGCGGAGCTATTCAAGACGCTGGAAGAGTATCCGGCGAATCTGCAGAAGATGCCCAAGAAGCGCGGTGAGTTGCAGCGGGCCAACTCCACGCTCCTGCGCGGTGCAGAGGCTTCGACGACGGCGGATCAGTCGGCGGCCATCAACACGTCGAACATATCGCTGAGCATGACGCGGCTGGAGGAGCAGCCCAGTGCCGTGGAAGTGTACAAGGACTTTAGGGCCTTCCAGCGCAAGCTGGAAAAGATCTATGACGAGACCGCCGCCCTGGATACCACCGAATCCATTTACAAACAGAAGCTAGTGCAGCTTCACGGCTTTGCCCAGCAGTTGGAGAAGCTGATGCCCACGGGCGGTGATGCACCCCCGGACGCCTTCTCAGCCGATCAGCAGGAGAAGCTACTGGCCCTGGCCGCCAATATGGAGCAGCTGAACTATCTGCGCTCCAACAGCCTGCCGCTGCCCAATCCCAGCGAGCTAATGGCCAACGGGAGTGTGGCCGCGCGCCTCGAGATGTTCGTGGAGGTGCTCACCTATGCCCTAATGCAAATCAGTAGCTACAACATGGTTTTGATTTAATTGAATTATATTTTTCCTTTACTGAAACATTAATGTTGGAGTTTTGTCATTCTTCGAATACATATTTCAAGACGCTTTTCCAAATTCCTGTTTCAATCCCGCCTTGCTCTTCAGCCAAGGCCTCGGATCTTAAACGCTTCAGCTTGGAAACCACATCCACTGCGACTTCATGGCAATATTCGAGAACGGGTTCAGTTACACAGCGAAAAAGGTTGATATTTTTCGCAAAGAGTGGATGCAGTGAATCCTCCTCTAGATGGCCAATAAAGCTCTCCATTGCTGTGATTAAGAACTCGCCCAAGTCAGAGGGCATTGTTTGCTTTACCATAGCATGCATAATAACAGTCTGGACCACTTCTTTTGGCTGAGGAAACGTTATGCCATGAGCAGAGAAGAGTCCAAGCATTAGAAGTTCAATCTTTGGGTAATGTGGATGCGCTTCCCTCACACATCGCTCCCAGTCGGGGGACCAGGTCTGGAAGCTTCGTTTATCGAAGGGTATTGTCGGTGTAGGAATAGCATACCAGGGGCCAGATTTTAGGATGGTTTCCGGTAGTCCCAGATCTGGGAGATTCGGCCATTTGCTGTAATCAAACTCCAGCACGGGCAAGCAGGTTATGCTCCGATTTGGCTCCCAATTCTTGACTTTGAAAGATCTTTTAAATGCTGGGCCATCACAAACATCAGAAATATCATACAATATATTGTAAAGCCACTCGTTAATGGCTCCACGATCAACGTAACCATTCAGGACACTTGGATGTTCTGTCTGCTCGTCAACTTGGAGCTGGACAAATCCTTGGCGAACCTCATCTCGGATGGGCGTTATTTCAAAAGGTAGCTCCAATTTTAAGTGCAATTCGTAATGGTCACTTGAAATGTATCGTAACGATTCGGAAGTACTCCCTGAAATATAAAAGCTCAATTTAAAGGTTTTTGGTTCTTTATTTATGCATTCATTCATTGCTCACCCATTAGTCCATAGCTGAAGACGACCTTATTGTTGTATTCAAGATTACTTATTATCCATTCCTTAAAATTAATTATTTCTTGTGTAGGATGTATGGTTTTATTTATAGATTTCTCTAGAAGAAGCCTAACAACATCCTGAAGGGCAGTTGAGAATTTCTTACAGGGCACCGGCACATCCGACATTTTCGATTCGGCAGTCAACTGAAAACTGATTCGTTGCCTTCTTTTTCTTTTCAAAGTAAGCTCTGCTCAATTTCTGACCAAATATTGTAGAGCTCTGAGATGTTGATCTGGGAATGAAACCGAAAATAGACAACTGATTCTTTTCCTTCGTTCCGTTTTCAAAGTCAGGGGATTCCCCTTCTTTAAATCTTCGATTTGTATGAGTGAAACTTGAACACTCTGTGGCTAGATATGAGAAAAAAAAAGCTAAAATATTCTGTAATAAACTAGCTATTTAACGCTAAAAAAGACTACATCTAGGCACACAATTTCAATATGTCTGCACTGATTTTTCTGTTCTCTTTTGTGCACACTGTTCTTTAGTTCTCTTTTGTGCAAACTGTTCTTCTGTTCTCTTTTGTGCAAACTGTTCTTCTGTTCTCTTTGTGCATACTGTGCGTGAGCGGCTGCGACGCCGACTGAGATAAATCCTATCCTGCGGGATAGGGCCGTGCCGACCACTGCTTTCAATACAATTAATTCTTAGCTATTTTTATTTTTTCTTCCAGTTTCTTCAAGATTTGGTTCAGTTTAAAACCCAAACACCTATAATTCCAGTTGAAAATCACATATTGTGATAGAACTTCCACGCCAGCGCCAGTGAAAACATCACGGCGACTCCTCTCCCGTATCCTGTGCCTCCTGCTCCGCCTGAAAGCTCTTCATCTGGCTGACGGTGTCGCAGAGGGCCACCAGCTTGCGCACCGAACTGCCCAGGTGTTCCACGCGGTGCCTGTAGGCCAGACAGCCGTCCAGAGCACTGCCGGTGTCCTCTCGCTGATCGCTGCCCTGCACCAGCTGGCGGAAGTTCTGCAGGATGCGGACCAGAGCCAGCTCGCACTCGGGCTTTAGATTGTAAACCTTTTGGGAGTCCTGCGACGAAGCGTTCTGTGCCAAGGCCTTGTTGTTGGCCTCGATGTGGAGCAGGGTGTTGTTCGATCGCTCCATTATCTCGTCTATCTTGCTGATTTGCTTGTCCAAGGACCGTCGACGGGCGGCTGTAATGTGGTCTAGGTCAAGTAAGTCCTGGAAGTTTTTGGCATAATATATTTACCTAATCCCGCCAACATTTCATCGGCAGCGTCGGACATTTCGAATTATTTGTTTACCTGAGAAACAATGTGACCGTTGGGTGAGTGGGTAATATATACCAGAGAGCTATCGAAAGTGCTGTTATCGAAATTCGAACTTAACGAGTTTAAAGTAACGGTTAGAGTTAGAAAATTCAGCTAAGAATTCGAAATATTTTTAAATAATAAAGAAATCTTTAATATACTATATATTACGCCACCTTAAACTTCTTTTAATTATTCCCAAGCCATTAAAAACCCAATTTAACATTTTTTTTGGTTTATTGTTGTTGATCAAATTGTATTTGTTTTCTATTTAAGTTTAAGTGTAATCCGTTTCATGGTGTTTGCATTACAATTACAATTTACTCATACACATCCTCCTTGTCGGCGACGTACTTAATAATGTCGGCAGGTTTCAGCAGCTTCTCGGCATCGGAGTCGGGAATCTCGAATCCGAACTCATCCTCCATGGCCATAATGACCTCCACGTGGTCCAACGAGTCCAGTCCCAAGTCGTTGATGAAGTGCGACTCAACGTTGAGCTGTAAATTGAAAGCGATCAGCAAGGATTTCTATATAAATCTGAAGGGATATGCTTTGTTCAGTTCTTTGTGGCTGTAACCATTGCACTGGCAAAGGCAATCAATATGAGTGGCGTTTTTCTTTTACCTTGCAGGGATCGATCTTGTCGTACAGCTTGAGGACAAGCAAGACGCGCTCGTTGATGAGCTTCAGCGAGAGCGGCGGTTTCGCCGAGTACCTGCGCACCGATTGCGTTTGCCAGCGATTGCGTCTGCACTCCTGTGGTTCGTTGGTTTTGGTTTGGCCAAAAGAAAAGAACGAAACACAGACCGGGAGTTAGTGGTGCCTTGAAATGGATATCTTTACCTTGTCGGCGGTGACTTTGTCATAGGCGGAGACAACCTTTAGCACACGGAACTTGATGTCCTCAATGGTGCTCTTGGCCGAGTAGCTGCGCATACCGAACTTCTGTGAATAACGTGAGTTTGTTAAGGAGCTAAGTTTATTTAATTTAAGACATTGGAATTTATTGAAAATTTATTAGAAATCCTAGTTCTCTATTGTTTTGTTTTGTTTTCTAAAAAAATGATAAGAAACTTCCCTATAAATTAGCTTTTTTTTTAAATAATGATCCCTTAAAAAATCTCAATTATGAATTCAGCAATTTTTTCCCAGCTCTTGCAATAGAATTTTAGTTGTTCAACTGTCAACCATGTTTTAAGCTAAATTTGAAGTTAGTTCTTATTTAAATTTCTGCAAAACCTCCAAAAAATAGCTTTACAAATCAAAGAACTACCTAGAAGCCTGTAGTTTCGGTCATTCATGAATCATATCATGATTTTATAGTGACTTTTGTTATAAAGAAGCTAGTAACTATCAAAGAAAATTAAGTGATCTTTCAAGGGAAATCCCTCGCACGTTTCTATTTGCTCTTAGCCAATGCCCACTGTAGTATTATCAAACACACACACACACACACATGCAAGCACCGGTCTTGTTTGTATGAGTGCAATACACAGAGGAAACAATCATGTTTTATGCAAAACAAAGTGATGCAATCACTTTTGGGCCAATCGGTGGCCACATGTTGTGATGCCACGGCACCCTGGGATTCTTAAAAGCCTCCTAGCGATCCTTTTGAGCTCTGCAAATCCCGCAAACCCCGCCGCTTGCAATGAGGTTAGGTATCCGAGCCTGGAGAGGGTTTCCGACCTGGAAAAGAAGTCACCTCCATTGGACACCCGAGGGTTAACACTCACTTGGCTCCACTGGTTGGCCACGGCCGGCACGGCAATCCTGTGCATCATCCTGGCCTGCTGTGACTGGACAAGGGCGGCGCTGGCGATCCTCTTGGGGGCCAAAGTCGCCGCCAGCCGACTGCAGCTGCGTGCGATCTGTGTGAACGACATCTCGGGTCTCCTGCAATGGGAATTCGCGCGGATTAATCACGCGTCTCGCCGGGGAAAGTGCACGCTGGCAGTGCACAAATATTGAGCAATTTCTTACACAGAGTTTTCAGATTATGTAAAAGTTCTGGAGCAAAAGAAAGACAGCAAGTGTCAGTGTGGCCAGAGCTCGTGTGGTTATCCCCCTTGAATAATTGGGGATAACGCAAGGGTGGACACCAAAGATACTAATGGAAATAATATAGTATGCTTTGCTTAATTAAAATAAATTATATAGAAACTATATTAAAATTTAAAAGGTGTGATTAACTCACGTTTTCCTATTTTTTCTATGAAAACTTTAAATTCTAAAAGCTTGCAGCAGAAACCTGGTAACACTGGCCACAGCTGATTTATCAGAAGGTGTGCTTATCGATTACTGAGCATCGTAATCGATTAGGTGGCAAGTTTGAAACTTGGCCACGTTTGCACGTTTCCCTATAACCCAATTAAACTACAAATTGATTAGATATACAAAGTCTCATATATTTATAGGTCCATTTTTTTTATAAACAATATACATTTAGTTGGAACATTAGTCATATAAAATCCAAATTACACATTTCGCTTGCGCGGCAGTAACAAAAAATACATACAATAAGTACAGTATAAATTACACGAATATAACAAAACAAACGTCGTTTGATTTAAAGCCACTTTGTTGGTAGAAAGTCGTAGTAAATTCTCCTCCTTATTGTCCAGCAATCTGAGCGATAAAATAATAAAAGAGCGAAACGAGAAAATTAGTAAATGAGGGCGGCGATAAGAGGCTTATTTTTGCTCTGCTCCGAATGACGTCACTTACAACAACAAGGTGGTCCTTATCACGCACCACGCCCGGCTCCGCGCCCGTTCGAATGTCAATGACTCCGCCTTTGCCCTTGACCACGTTGTGCTCCAGCCTGCAAAAACGAGATAAATGGGGGAAGTGAGAGGGAAGTTCCAGAAAAAGTCGTGCTAGTGGTGAGAGATATCTACTTAAAAAGCTCTAGATATCTTGATTTTTTGTAAAGAAAATATGAATTCTCCATTATATATAGGACGGTGATCACGAACGTAAAGTATGCTGCTCCATCACGTCAGGTTTTTATTTTCTAACCTCAAAAGGTTTGCGAGTCGTAAGAAATCTTCCATATTGTCAAGTTACGTTTTTTTCCTAACGTTTTTCCTAACGTTTTTTCTAACTTTAGAAATCTTCAAGTCATGCTTGTTTTCCTAACCACAAAAAGTTAGCAAGCCGTTAAAAATCGTCCATTTTTTGTTTTTAGAGGTTAGGAAAAACCTGATGTGATGTGGCAAAGGGAACAGCTTTATGATCAGGTACTTACGAATCTCTGTCCACAATGGAAACGATCTGGGCGGTGCCCACGGTGTCAATGATGTACGTGCTGAACTCGATGATGCGCGGAATGATCAGGATCAGGTCGCCCTTGTCCTTCTTCAGCTCGAGGGGAATGCGAATGACCATAAGGTCGTCGTTGTGGTTCGTCAGCGTAAAGTCGATCTTCTCCAGCGGCAGACGGTGCTTCTGCTTGTATGTCTTGCCGTCCAGGACATAGATGGCCTTGTTGCTCAGCAGGATGAAGCGTTCGCGTGACTTGTAGCCATGACGATCAAACTTGGTGCAGAAGGACTGATACTTCAGCTGCTCGCTGCCAAAGGTGCTGGCCACAAAGTCATTGACCCTCTGGATATGGTCCTTCGGGATGCGATCCTCCTGGAACCAGGTGGCCACACTCGCCGCATAGTTGTTCTTCTTGCCCTTGAACACCTTCTCGGCGAGCACCTTCAGCTCGAACTGGCGCTTCTGCTGCGGCGTCAGCTTCAGGCGATAGATCCTGGCCAGATGCAGACGATGCAGTCGATGCAGATACTCGGAGGCCTCCTCACAATGCCCAGGGGCATGGGGCCAGCTCTTGTCCAGCACCTTGCTGGGCAGCTCCTTGGCCAGTCGCAGGAGCCACATGCGCTTGGCATTGGCAATGAAGTCCTCGTTGAAACCATTTGGAGCATCATTCCGGGTAATGAAGCCCTTGATGAAGGCCCGAATCTTGTCGGCCGCCTCCCGGCGCTGCTTGGCCGCCTGCTGGGCCAGCCGGCGGCGACAATAGCTCTGCAGGACGATCACCTGGGCGCGCAGCTTCAAGTACTTCCTCCTCTGGAGCAAACCCTTCCAATGTGCCTGGATTATGGCCGCAATATCATGCTTCTTGGCCTGGTACGCATCCTCCGTGTCGAACAGGGTTCGGGGCCAGCGGATGAAGAGCTTCGTCTCGCCCACCCGGTACTTCTCATCGTCCCAGCCCAAATCCTTGACCAGCTGCTGGACACCCGCCTTCGGGCCGCCCGGTCCCTTGTAGTTCGGCCAGGTGCGCTTGCTCAGCGACTTGTAGCGCTCCAGGAAGAGCTCGTAGGTCCGGCGATAGGCAAAGCCTGCCCTCCGCACGCGCAGGTTCTCCATGAGCCCCAAATACTTCACCTGATGGAGGACCAACTGGTCATTGAAGACGCCCGGCGTCTGCAGGTCATTGGGCTTGATGCAGCGTATGTAGCTGGGCTCCTTGCACATCAGGATGTCCATGAGGTTGTTCAGCGAGGCGCGGAACTGGGTGATGGCCGTATCGGGACGCTTCAGGCTGCGCAGCTCCTGCTCCGGGAAGCAGCTCCTCACAATGCCATTGCCCGCCTTGCTGAGCGTCTCCTTGAGGTCCCGGAAGAGCAAATCATTGTTCTTGTCCAGAAAACCATGGACACTGTAGGTGACCTCGCCGGCGTAGTGAACCAGGCGGAACTCGTCGCGCAGCATGATCTTCTGGATGTGCGTGGGCGCCTTCTCGTGGCAAACGTAGTGATGGTGCTGCGCCAGCTTGTTGGTGAGCTTCTCGAGGAAGGTAATATCGGTGGGCTCGCCCGGTCGCAGGCACTCCTCATCCAGAATGGAGATGATGCCCTTGTGCTTCTCCTCAATCAAATTGCAAATCACCTTGTTGTCAAAGTACTCCACTGGGATCCACTCGATGCCCTCCCGCCGGTACTCGTCCTGCTCGGATTTCAGGGTGAGCTCAATAAACAGCTGCTGCAGCTTCTCGTTGCAAAAGTTAATGCAGAACTGCTCGAAGCTGTTCTTCTGGAAGATCTCAAAGCCATAGATATCCAGGATGCCCATCACGTTGGTCTTGGAGCCCCGAGTCTCCTTGGCTTGGAGAGAGATGTTCAGACGCTGCACCAGCCAGGAGAACAACCGATCGTAGACGGCCTTGGCCAGAGCATCCCGGGCATAGATGGCCAGCTCTTGATTAAGAGGAGAGGTCACCACATCCCCGCGAGCATCGATGGTGCGATGGGTGAGGGCGGCCTCCAGTTCGCCGGCATTTACACCCAGGAGCCGGGCAGCGGTCACCACCAGGTCGCGGCTGTTCACCTTGGCATTGCCCTCCGCCTCGCTGAAGGCCACATTGCCCAGGTGGAGGATACTTCCCACAATGCTAAAGATCTCGCGCTGCTCTTCTTGAGAGAAATCGATTACGGTGAGGGCCTGCTGCACCTGCCGGAAGTTGTCCGCATCGTTGATGCTCGACACGCTGCCCTTGAGCTGGGAATTGAGATGAAGATGAAGCTAGGGAATCCCTTAAGAAATAAAGAGTACAAAGCTCACCCCATCGGTCAGGTAGCTGTAGGTGTCCAGAGCCCGCTCCAGACGCAGCTCCTGCAGCAGCGCCTCATCGGCGCCGGCCAGCAGCTGGTAGAAAATGTGGAAATTCCGCTCGCCGCCCATCTGAGCCACCACGCGGGACTTCTCCAGGAGATAGTTTAGGATATTGCCACCAATGGGAGCTCCCTTGAAATCAAACTGAATGTCCATGTACTTGCCAAAGCGCGAGGAGTTGTCATTGCGATTGGTCTTGGCATTGCCAAAGGCCTCCAGCACTGGATTGCTCTTCAGCAGCTTGTCCTTGACGCCCTCGACGGTGGTCTGATTGCCCGAGCAGGCGGCAATGAACTGAAGGACCTTCTTGGAGGCCTCCGTCTTGCCGGAGCCACTCTCGCCCGAGATGAGCACGCACTGGCCACGGTTCTCCTCGATCAGCGAACGGAAGGCATTGTCCGTTACCGCAAAGCTGAATTAATTAATTAATTAAGGTAAAGATTTCATTGAAAAAAGGGGAGGGACCTACACATGTGGAGGCATCTCATAGAAGTGCTTGTTCTTGTACTCCTTAATATGAGCATCGGAGTAGATGGACAGCTGCTTGTAGGGATTCACTGAGATCAGCACCTGACCAATGTAGGTCTGTGGGCAGGAAAATATTAGAAAAACCTGGGACATAAACCTTGATCTAAAGTTGAGCTTACATAGATCAGATTCTCCTGGAAGCGCTTCTTCAAGTTTTCGATGAAGGCATCCTCGCTCTGGTAGTTCTCCAGCAGGACAAAGTCCTGGACACCAGCACGATCGCGTTCATGCAAGCCCGTCTCCATGTTGGGCAGAGTTGTAAAGCTAAAATATATAAAAGATAAACCAAGATCTTACTGGGAAAGTACTTCAGAGATTTTCTGCTAAGAGATTTTCCAATTACTTCACCCACTTTCCTGGAAAAGCCTCAAAAGTACTTTAAAGATTTTCTAGTAAGATTGTACTCCTTAAAAATATTCCAATAATTTTTCCCACTTCCCTGGAAAAGCCTCTCCAATCCCATAACCCTTATCTTTCACGTACCTAATCTTACAGCCCAGCAAAAAAGGGTTGCCATGTTTTAGCTTAGTATTGATTAGAGGACAAGAAACCTCTTGAGAACACAAATACCCAGTTCCATTGATAAGGTTTACGTAAAGTAAATTTATAAAGAAAAACAAGGCGGCGGAAATGAAAGCTTCAGTCACCAAATAAAAACTAAAGTTTGAATGCAATGACTTCATGCAGTGAGACAATATCCAATAATGTTTTTTATCTCGAGTCCAATCCCAATCCAATTCAATCTTTTGGTATTTATAGAAGTCTACAAATAATGGTGGGCAGGTGCAATTCAACCTTATCGATGCCATATTTCATTGGGAGGTATGGGGAGGGAGACTTTATTGGGTGACTGCTCCACTGATACGAGGGGTAAATCCATAAAGAATAAAGAGGCGATTACGCAATGGATTTTGGGCTACGAAAAGCCTAAAGGCGTTTTGCACTTTGATAATGTATCAATCCCTCATCAAGTGACTAGATCACGTGACCTAAAAAGCCTCTACCTGGTCATGGTTATTCGATTATGTCCTTGTTCCACTGCGGCTTAAGATGATCTTCACTGGGTATCCCTGCTGATCTCTGATGATCTCTGGCACGGTTCACACTCCCTAATCTCTCACTCTCTGGCAGAGATGTCAGATTTCGCGCATATTCCGCCCGTTGACGGCTCCGTTGGCAAACTAACACGATCCGCTGGCAGTTGAGGTGTTTTAACCATCAATACTTCCCCGCTCTACATATCAATTGGCCTCGTAGCTCGTTTTTTTTTATCAGCTATAATATAACTCTGGCTATATGGAGGAGAGACGCCAATCAGTTGCCCCGATTAGATAATGCCTTCTGCTTTCGCGAAACTAAGCGCGGGACTCGGGGTTTTTGGGACAAAAGGAATTCCGGAGCGGAATCCAGTATCTGATTTTAGTATTTGAGCAAGTCATATGCCTCAATCCTGAAGAGTATACGTTCTCATCTTTGGTCTGAGATAGACATTATGAGTCAGAGACTTTGACAGTCATTAAACGAGTTTGTTTGGTATTTAATTTAGATAAAATATGAATCAGAAATAAAAGAGAAGTGCATATATTTATGAATATAACTGCAATGTTTTTTTTCTATACAGAGAGAATTATGGGATCCGGAAATTGAGAACCCGCGTACTCAAATTCGTACTATTCTCATTTTGAGTAGGAACTCTTCTTAAATGAAGTAAATTTTGCACTTTCGCTGAGCATAAAAGTTCTCAAAAACGTAATAAAATACTTAATATGAGTATTCGTATTCTTAAAAATTGCACTTGAACTGAGTACAAAACCACAGCTAAGTAAATACAAATGTTCTCGGTAGTTATTTAAGTACGTTTTTGCTTATTTCAAGTCTATTCTTACTTAAAAATTCTCTCTGTGTAGGTATATTCTTAGTTAGATAATTTAGTGTAATATCATTTAATAAAGGTGCTTTACTTTAAGAAATAAATCAATTCCCAAGCACAAAAGAGGCCTCTCAGCATATCACAATTTAACGCTTGGGTTTTCACTAGAATTCCCAAAAGGTTCTAGCTGTAAACTAATTATAACCAAGCTGAATGTCGGTCAGGAAAGGATAAATTTGAAAGAAGTAGTGGCTTTCGTAAACAGTTTTATTTTAAATTATGTTATATAAAAATAATGTCGCCTTCGATGGTTTTTGTTTTAGATTAAAGGTATATAAACCTCGAAAAAATTAATATTAAAATTATGAATCATTCATAATTTCTGATCTTAAGTTATTTATTAGTTTAGATAAGTTTTTTTGCTCACTTGTGACAGTTATCCATGTTTCAAATTGTAAAAGATATTTCCCCACCTTCTCAATGATCACAAAACATTATATTAACTTGAATAAGATAAGAAAACTGAGGTCACATTTGCCTCTGTCTTGTTTACTTCAAAAATTACTAATACTTGATATCACATTCAATTAAAAAGACAGAATTCCAGGATATTTTCCCCGAGCTTTGGGAATAAACCCAGCGGCTTGGAAATCTCTTGCTGACTGCCCCATCTATGGATGCGTTGACTCAGAATTCCCATTCCGAGCCCAGCCTCTGAGACGGACTCCGATCGCTCTCCCATTAGCGCCCTGTTATCAGCTATCAGTGCGCTAAATAAGTCATTGTCGAATGCAAACATTGTAAGTAATAAGTAAGTAGTTCGAAGGCACACACTCGGTATCAATTGATGTCGCTATTGTTGATCAATGGAGGAGATGGAGGAGAAGACAAGGCCCTGGACTAATTGCAAAATGTTTGCCGGCATTGCCAAGACTGAATGTCTTGTTGCAGGTATTCTGGAGCACGTCCCAGCTCAATTGGAGGTACTCTTTGCGCAGTTGCAAGTCGGTGTTTGTCACATAATTGGTTAATTGCACGTAGCACCGAGATGGATGTGGATAGCCAGACATGTCTATAAGGTAAGGAATGGCATAATGGGAGTCAGACTTGGCTTTCCAATTTAATTTCCGCACCTCGAGCTAATTTACCGACGCCTGAGATTATGCTACACAATAAATGTATCTTGAGGTAAGAATCAACTGCCAGATACCCCATATCCTGAGGAGCTTATATGGACAGTTTGTTGGCGATATTTGGCACGTATTTGTTGTGCCTTGATAAGAGAGAGTTATTTCCAACAAATTTAATTAGCTGTCCTAACCAAACTCACAGACATTAATATGATTAGATAAACTCATTACAGGTTATTGATAAAAATAAATACCTTTATAGTGTGTGGGACATCATAAATATAAATAGATGGGTAAATAGCTAAGATATATTTACGTGCTTTAATTATTGTTCAATTACTAATAGTTAAGTGATATTTCTTTAATTCCCTTGATAAATAGAGAGTTTACAGAAAATACTATAAAAACAATCAATAAATAATAAAGTATTATGCTTAGGGTATTATCACAAATATTTAGGATTTACCTTTAACTAAATAATGGAATATTTTTAATCATAGTCCTTTAAAAGCTGGTGAAGTTTGTCTAGCTTGAAAAACATATATATTTGATTTTATTTATAAATTAAAAATCGATTTTCGCTTATAGAAACATCAATCTAAAAACTTAACCTAAGACTTTTTAAAAAATCCGTACTCAAAATAAGAATAGTACGAATTTGAGTACGCGGATTCTCAATTTCCGGATTCCATAATTCTCTCTGTGCACTTTTATTAGAAAGAAAGATAAAGATCTTAATAGTTTTGTAGATTAAATTAAATATATTAAAACATCTCCCTTGGCAAATATATTTATTAACTTTTTTTATTCTCCCTTTAGAGGGTATCACAAGTCATTAAACTTTCCCCATGTGGTTTTTTTCCTTACCCTGAGGGAGTCGCCTTCTTGTCGGCTTTTGATCCACGCATTCTTTTGTCCCCATTCAGCTTTTGTAATTGAGTGGAGAACTGGTTTCTCCGCTCCACAATCGCCGGCGATATGTGATGTAACATTAGAGAGAAGAACTCCTGCTCTTGGTGGAATCGGACAACTCGTAAACATGTCTACGACACACGACCCATAACGGAACCCAAAAATGTAAAGTCCCACCCCAACACGAACAAGTTCTTAACTATTTTTTTTCAGCACTGAACAAAATCGAGAGGGGATCGTTGAAAAATTACACTTAAAAATGAGGAGGGTATTTAAAATAATAAATAAAAAAAGCTGCAAAAGAAAATGAAACTGATGACGCACCATGGCTTTGTTCCTAAATAAATTTAAGCTTTAAGTTTTTAGGCATAAGTCACAGTTTAGTTTTTACCGCACGTGTTGCCGTTAGAATTCTCGACTAGATCCCGCGACAATAAAAGTACGAAAACTTGCTGAAGCAATTATATATTAAAGCCTCAAGCAGGTTAAAAAGTAATACCGAAGAAAAAGACTGTGTCTTTAATACTTAACCCCAGCTTAGGTTTTAACGCCAAAGTTGTCCCTAGAATTCTCAACTAGATCCCGCGACAATTAAAGTACAATAGCTTGCTGATGATAATGGCTGACGACCTTCTGAAAAAATGATATATTAATGCCTCAATTAGGTTAAAAGAAATGCCAAGTAAAAGACTGTGTCTTTAATACTTAAATTCAGCTTAAAGTTGACCCTAGAATTCTCAACTAGTTCTAGCGTTGAACTACATTAATCAACTAAGAACATTGCTGACTGGCAAGCTAAGCTAAGTCATGGTTTAATTTTATTAGATAAAGATTACATCTGAGCAAAGTTTGACTTCTATTTGCTTTTATAAATATAAATAAATAATAAACCAAGAACAAAGAAAAAGATTTCCAAAGGGAATGCTCGAAGGCCAAGCAAATAAACTTAAATAAATAAAAGATACAAGTCTTGGGAAGTGTAAATGATTTAAGCAAGAACTCAAATAAGTAAACCATCTTTGCTCTTAAGTTGTTGACTTTTGATGTCGTGTTTTCCCTCAGTGGAATAAGCTCTCTCGATCTGCATACAAATGACGTCATATATCAAGTAGCTTTATCGCAGAAGCGGGATATTGAACTCTTCAAATTGTGCGTTGAGCTAATGCACTGCTGGCCGACCGATTAAAGAACCCACAAAAGATCGAGAATCGGGGAATCAGAGAATCGGAGACTGAAAAAGAAGTGGGAAGATCCCACAAAGCCCCCTTGGAGGGTATGCAAATTAATGAGCGTAAATCGATCCCAGATCGAGAGCTAGCTCCAGATCGATAGATGAAGAAAAGAAAGCCAGAAAAGGCCAAATTTGGGCCACTCTTCTAATGGGAAAACCGGGAAGTTCAGATGCATCTGCTGCCTATAAAAAGGGAATGCAGCTGCAGTGGTCAGGTTATTACGATCATGGCAATCATGGATCGACGAGTGACTACGATTTCTTTGGGTGAGTATAAGGGATCTCACTTCGCCTGCTAGGAATCCTAACACTGACTGACTCGCAACTCCTGCAGTTCTCCTGCTGCTGCAGCTGGTGGGCCCGGGCTTGGGCTTCCAGGAGAAGGCACCGGTACAGAGCAGCCTGGTGACCGGCCAGGCGAGGAACGATAAGCAGCAACAGGTGCTGGACGATCCGCTGGGCAGTGGTCGGGGAATCGACGAGCATATACTGAAGACCATTGGTAAGGGCGGCATCAAGCTGGTGATGGCCTCCGGCACCTCGACGACCACCCCGAAACCATCAGTACATCAACATCATTACTATTATCCACCAGAGGATCAGCAGCATCCGCGCCAGTACGGAGGCTATGGTCCGCCGCCGCCCTGGTCCCACGGTCCTCCGCCCGCTTACCCACATCCGCCGCATCGCCCCTGGGGACCAGGACCACCGCCTCCGCCGCCGCCAGGACCTCAGCCCTCTCCGTGGTACAATCCCTACTACAACTATTACGGCGGCTACGGTGGTGGCTATGGAGGCTATCCTGGCTATGGTGGCTATCCCGGCTATGGTGGCTATCCCGGCTATCCTGGCTATCCGTACTATCCCTTCTATCGCTCCTCGGCCGGCGGCGAGGGGGATAACCAGGTACCCGGACCCGATGGCCTAACACCCTCGCCCATTCCGGGCGTCTTCCAGGGCCGCGCTGTGCTCTCCCAGAGTTTCCTCGAGGGCAGGAACAACGCCAACATTGTGCCACTCTATCACCTGCTCCAGATGGCCAGGGCCTAGGATATTGAACTATGATGTGAAGGATTGAAGGAGAATAACTGAATAAACCTAAAAAAAATATTTGGAAATTATTGAAGTTTTAGAATTCTTGAGAAAGGAATTTAAAGTCGAAGAATGTGAGGTTTCAGGAGCAATTTTAGATCCTTTAAGGGAAAAAACTCACAGGACCGATTGTATAAAATCAGGAAAATAATTCGTTTTATTTACATATTTTATTTTGAAAAGTTTCTTTATATTTATGAAAAAGTATCAGACTAGAAAATGCGAACAAATCTTGTTCTCAAACTTAAACCCTAAAACCATAAATCAGTTGATCTTTAAGATATGAAATATGATTTATATTCAAATCTTTGAACTATATTTATGGTGTAAACCCTATTTTATCTGATTAACAAAGAGTCTAAAAGAAAATTCCAACACATCTTGAAGCTAAAACCAAGTCTTAAGGCCATAGAAATGTGAAAGAACTTTAAAATTATTATTATTAAATTATTAAACCACATAAAATGATCTCTTAAATCACAGTAAAATCGAAACTCCAAATAGATCTTGAATTAAACCTAAATGGAGTTACTGTAAAAAAAGTGAGAACACTGTTTAGAGTGTGGAGCTACTGTAATAATAGTGAGAACACTGCTTAGGGTTTAAGTGTGAACACTGTATAATACTAAAATAAGGCAAGCTATCTGAAGAATAGATGGTCACTCTTACTTCCGGTTGAGACGTTATCGTCTAAAAAAATTGTAATTGTAATAAATAATGTCTTATGACAATATAGACCTAATTTAAAAGCTCTTTAATAATTGATAATAATAAGCCCAATCAGGCTTATTACAGTTACAATCGATTTTAGATAACAGTATTGCTGATCGATTTTACTTATCAATTTGCAGAAATAATCGAAAATACCCACTCTAAGTGAATCTCTGAGAAAGTAACCAAAAGATCTTGTCATGTAATCAAGCCCTGAGATTATCCAAAATACAAAGCTTTAAAGAATCACGCCTCATGAATGGATCATTTGGTTTTTTGCAGAGAACATACTTATTACCAAGAGGCCGCTGACCGAAAGAAGCGATGATCGAATTCGTTTAGTCGATCAGGCGTTCAGTCATCGACTCATTTCTCTCTCTCTCTGCGTCTTTCTGGTAAATTAAAATTCAAAGTTTGCAATGCTCGCTTGAGTTCGCGAAACCCACAAATCTGGACTCGCTGCTGAGTCACCCGCGTTTCGAGTTTGGGGACGAGGCCTCTCGAGGAGATCTTGCCGGCATCTGTGACGCATAGCAAGTATCCAAAGCCTCGGATAACCATTAAGTATTAAACAATCAGCGGAGTTATTTTCTTAGCTCATTGCAGGCCCATAAAAAGCTTTAACCGGCGGCTGATCTTGAACGTGATTTACAGAAAAATGTGCTGAAAAAAAGGTTTCGTTTTTTCATTTTTCGTTTTTTACCTTTTTATTTATTTAATTCCGACAGCAGACTTTTTGCCCGCACACTCACTCACACACGTTAAATAAGAGTTTTCTGCTTAGTTGACACTTTGCCCGAAAAAACCGATTCGTTGTAATTGTGATCCCAACACGAGCTGGCACTCACTCCTCCATCGTCGCTGTTCTGGCCAATGTGGAAATGGAAATGAAAGCGATGGACGCCGACGATAGCTCCGTTGCCTCCGGGTTCTTGGGGCTCGTCAATCGTGGTTTTTATGACAAGTGGGGCGACTTTAGCTTTGTGTGTATTTTGTGCTCGCTTAGGTTCCTCCATTCGAGTGGGGCATATGGCCATGAATGGCTCCGATAATTACATATATTTATGAGGGTAGATCAGTAGTGACCAAGGGGGAATAAGTTACAGGGAGTTTCGGTTTCGGATTGAATGCAGAATCATCTTACAACAATATAACTGGGAAATATGTCCAATAAAAAGTTCTTAAATATAATACTCAGTTTTCTTACAAAATTTAACATATTCTTTGACAGTTTATGGATAAAAACATGTTCAAATATTAACTATCTTTAACTTCTTTATATAAAGTACATCTTATAGATGCAAAAATGTATCAATAAGTAATTGAATCACTTAATATCTTCCATCAATAATCGTTCCATTCACAAAATAGGGCATTCTTTAAGTCAACTTAGACCCCATTGACTGCCTGTGCGGAAATCTTTCTTGGAAAACGTTTATGACAATCGCTCGGGTTCTTGGCATTTCCCCTCTACTTTAATATCTTATCAAATCAGCTCTTTTTAAAGGGAAATAAACGAAAGCCATAAAATGCAGTGGGCCCCAAAAGAGATACTACACCCTGTATGTACATACATGATCAATTGTTATATCAGTGAAATTGGTTGAACCCCGGGGAAAAGATAACGCGCGATACCGACCGACCGAAGCCGATAAGGGAAAGTTCAAGTTTGTCATCGAAGCTTTACACTTATTTTTCGGGTGGGTGTGGATACTACAGAGTTTGTGTAAGATTTGGTTAAAAGTTAAGTGTGGCGATAATAAATATGTATCGCAATTAACCGAACCAAAAGGCGTGCAATTTTATTTCCTTCTCTCGGCTTCTCGGTTCTTTGAGACTCTTTTGTCTTTTTGTTTGGCCAGTTAGTTGGCAAAAACTTGGCATTACATCATTACCAAAAAAGTAATCTTCTGTCTGCCTTTCCAGCTTGGTTTTCCAACTCGTTTCATTTGGGTGCCAAGTGTGAGGCAATGACATTGAGGCCAGTGCTTTGTGCACTCAAAATAAAGAGGTCCTAAAGCATGTGAATCATTACTGGGAGAACTTGTTTTCTGTTATTATTCTTCTCAAGAAATAAGTGCAGAAATTGCAGCAAGAAAAGGTAAAATAAAGCTTGAAGTTTCTAAGAAATTATAATAAAGTTTATAAACACGTTATCCCAAATGGTAAAATAACTTATTAGTTCAAATAGTTCATCATAGTTCTTAAGTTATAGGTTTTAGAGCTTTATACAACAACTTTTAAGTCGTTAGTTATTTTTAAAATTTTAAAATAAGTTTATTTTAAAACCTGGTAGGGCACCGAATTTCAAGGACAACCAATATTTATATTTTAAGAACTTTTAACCATTTTTTCAGTCTTTGAAAATAGTTAACTTGTACATTTTAGTTCAAAACTTTATTTTTTTTGTTTAGTTCCCCCTTCAATATTATCTTATTTAGTATTTTCTCCAAGTGTAACTTTGCTTATTGTTATGTGTTTGTATTTAAACAGCTGCCAGATTTGGCGACTCATTTGGTTTGTCGATCGATTGCAGTTGGTTATTTTTAAGCAGCTTATGGCCACTGTTTTCAAAATTGGGTCAATTTAATGGAGGGCCGCAACAGTTTGTAAATGAAATCGAAATTTGATACAATTTCAATTGGTCAACGGGGGATGGGGGGCTACTCTCCCTCGTCTACATATATCTGTGTGTATATCCCTCCTCGCTGCGTACTGATTACTCATAGTCCGCTCGCACACATCCTCATACGCAGTGTTGACCCTCTTTGTCTGTGTGTGTGTGTGCCTGTCTGTGTCTATTTGTTCCTGCTATAAAACCTGGACAAACAGACTTAGCGCGCGGTGGAGTGAGGGAGACGGGCAGGTGAACCCCACAGCCGCACATCCTCGATGGAGGCAGAGTGAGGAAGAAGCCCCAGCAGGAAGCAAACGGAACAGCGAGACAGAGAGAGGTAGAGAAAGAGCGAAATTGATGTGCCTAAACGTTCGCTTTATTAGAGGAGCATCACCATAAACCAGATCTCCTCTTTGATTTGTGGCTGCTTACACAGAGAGAAAAAAGCCAGATTTTAATTTAAAAAAGAAAGAACCCTTATTCATTCCCAAAAATGTAATTTCCAAAACCGTAATGTACGACTTTTATGAAAGTTGTACATAATTAGATGGATTTGCTGTCAATATTTAAATAGATCAATATATTTGATCTCAGTTGATAATCTTCCCAAATGTTTCTCCCTGTGTATCCTGGCTTTTGTAGCTGTTTTTTTCTTTTCTTTTGTAGCTTTTGTTGCGTTTGGTGTCCAAGTTCAAATCGTGCAAAGGAAAGAAAGCAGCGGAAGACGCTGCAGATCACGACCACAGGCAAACCGGCAGAACCGCTTTTTCGAATTTATTTCTTTTTTTGTTGTTTCGCACCGCATATCGCTTTTAATATTTTTCTTTCAAACTTTTTTTTTGTGTCTTCTCCCGGTGCTCTTAACATTTGTTAGCTGTCAGGATATGCAAAAATCGGTAGTGGTAATTGATTTTATAGGCCATCGGCGCGGATTAAGAAGCTCGAGTCGCCGCGCCGATTGACAAATTGGACAGCAAGCTCGGCGCATAAGCGGGCCTCCTAAGTACGCATAATTTCACCTCGTTATTTGTTTCTACCTGTTTGAGTTTCTTTTTTCGATGCGGGTACCGTTAACTTGACCCGGCGCTCCAGGTGACAGCGGCAAAAAACGATCGAGCCGCGAACTTGTCGGGAGTGTGTTTTATTTTTTTTTTTTTTATTTGTTTTGTATACAAAATCGAGGCCAAGGCGGCAACAGCACTTGCACTGCCACACACACAACGCACACACCTCCAGGGTCTTCGTGCCTGTCGTTTAATATTTTACGCCCCGCACGCCCTACGCATTCAAATGAGTGTAGTGTCCAAAAAAGTTCTCGCCCCGAGAATTAAGTTAGCACGCTGCTTATTCCGCACGCGAGCGCGCACCTTGCAAAAGTTGAAACTTAACTGACTTCGTCGAGCTTCGATTTGCCGCCACATTTCGCAAACAGCTGTTGCCGTCGGCGGGGATGCCAACTTGGGTTGTGAAAAATAAACAGCTTAATTTTATCGATAACAGTAGAACGATATATAACCAACAGGTTGGCGCTTCGCCAGCTATGTTATCGTTATTGATTTTAACTTTGAAGATCGGTTTTTTATCGTTTTTTATTTAGTTTTCTTTTAATCAATTTTAAATCATTTAATGAGGAATTGGTGTGCAAAAATTAAAGAAAATTACTTTTAAAACCCTGTGAACCAATCCAATTCCTAAAAAAAAAACACTTTGGTTATCATCTCTAAACTGATTTACCAATTTTATTCTTCTTTCCTTTTTTTCCTTAAATGCCATAACAGTGTGATATCTACTACTCTAGTTTTTTTTAAAGCCATAACACAACATTATATACTATTTGATTTGATCGCTGATAAATGTGTGTGTGTTCCATATAACTTATTCATCTTCAATCCAGAAATGCGAGTGGAAAAAATACCTGTACTTGTGAGTCTGTGTGGATCAGACCAGGCTAAAGCCCTGAGTTTGCTGGATGGCCTGCAGCAGCTTGAACTTGAGGCGCTCCTTGGTCTTGTAGCGCGGCAGGTCCAGCAGATTGAAGCAGGTGTGGGCGACGGGCAGGAAACGTTCATCGGACGTGGGTTGAATGGTGAGCTGCGCATAGAGTATTGTAGAGAGAGATTACGAAAATATACCCCTAGGATACACTCACCTTGAGGGCCTTCATGCCCTGAATGGGTATGCGATCGCTGCCAGTCAAATAGAGGAGAAAACTCTTCTTTTCCGCCTCGGAGAGATCGTGGATAACCTCCCAGAACCATTTGATCTGAGGATAATCAAATAAATGAAGCCAATGGCTGATAGCCCTTTGAGAAACTAGCTCACTGTATCATCGCCCGACGTATAGCCCTCCCGGTACTCGCAGTTATCCTGCAGTGCCTGCCAGTCGTACTCCTCGTTGCCCACCACCACCGCCATCAGCTCCTCCGGCTGGAAAATGTGAATCACCCGGCCGGAGCACACCTTCAAGAAGCCCTTGTGGAAGGCATTGTAGTGCAGCTCCACCGACTTGTTGAACACAAAGTCCACGTACAGGTCCACAAACTCTTGTCTGAAGGGGAAGAGAATTGGGATTTTGGGAATTTAAAGCCTTGTTTCACTGCTCCGTGCTGTCGAAAATGGCAATATGCAGTGGCGATCATTCATCTTTTTGCAAAAATATTAATAATTTCAAGAACAATAAGAAATTAGGGATGGGAAGGAAGGTTTAGGGAAGGAACTTAAGAAATATCGCCTAATAATCGATATTTTTCGGTATTTTTTTTTTGTATGTATAGAATCCTTCGGTGCGAATGGTGAACGGATGTTATTTCGATTTTGAACGGACCATTCTCCCTTATGGGAGACCCCATGTAAACGAATGGACCATTAGGGACTTAGGGATAAAAAAAAAGAGGCCCAACCCACCTGTTTTCCAGCGTCACGGCTATCTCGTTGCCGTTTGGCTTAAGGCACTTGGTCTCCGACTCGCCAAACACGTCGCGCGATATCTCAAAGGTCAGATCGAACACCTCCTTGAAGTCCTCGCCCTTGTAGTCCAGCAGCGACTGCATGGAGTTGGCCTCCGGCGGCGACAGTTGCCGGAGATCGCTGAGATCGACCGGCTTGCCCAACAGCTTCTTGTACAGGGCCAGGGGAAAGGGCAGATTGATGATCGTAAAGTTGTAAATGGCCAGGCCGCAAAGTACCCCTATCAGGAAGTACATGTTCTCCGTCTCGAAGGTGAGATCGGCGAACCACAGCAGACGCGACTCCTCGAACTCCTTGAACATGCCGTACTTGGGATCGAGCAGATCCTTGAGGAGCAGCATAAAGAACTCCTTGCGCACGCCGCCCGCATCCTCGGCCTCCTCGCCCTGAAACTTGATCTTCAGTGGCTTCTTGAGATCGCTCTGCGAGTAGCGCTGCAGCTCTCGCAGGGAATCCTGCACCAGATTCTCCCGGGTCACGTTTAGGACAATGAACTGGGAGCTGGGCAGGCCGTAGTTGAGCAAATTGTAAAATGCCTAAGGAGAGAAGAAGAGGGAGAAAGAGAGTGTGTATCAGCTAGAAAGAAATCTAACCCGGGAAACCTCGAAACTCACATTGTTGGCCGCATTGGCCATGGCCGAGTGCATCTGGAGGGCCTGGTCCGCTTGCAGCAGGGCGGTCTTCGCAGATGGATCGAAGAGGAATGAATAGTTGCAGATATTGAACTCGCCGGCCGTGTCGGCCATGATCCACTTCACATACTCCTGCTGGACATCAGCGTAATCGCCGAGATCCGGCCAGTAAAATATCTGATAGTTGAGGCGATCATCGCGCCCGTTATTGATCTTGCAGAGGGTTGAGATCAGCTTGAGGATCACCTCCAGCTCGGAGTTGTAGGGTAGCAGCCTTTGACGTCTTTCGGCAGTGGAACTGACCACGGCCAGGCCCATTTTGAAGCTTATTATGTGCTGCACGACGTGCAGAAAGTTCTGGACCAGATGCTCAAAGTATTCCGATGGCGTCTGGGCCAGCCACTTGAGGAGCACCTTGCGCGGATTCTCCGTTAGCTTGAATATGGCATTGGCGAAGGGCACCTGCAGTGACTTGTAGTGCTTGGAGTTGACAAACTCATGGTAGAGCGGCAGCAGGAGGTACACACGCATGCTCTCCACATCGGCGGGCGAGGCCACCATGGAACCGATTAGCTCCTTGGTCACATTGTCCCAGATCTAGGAGAGAGCGGGTCCTTAGAAGGTCCTTAGAATAGTGAGGTTTGAGCTGCTGGCAAAACATCGGTGCACTATCGATAGTATCGATTTTTTGAACTTTTTTGAAAACCATCGATTGTTTTTCGCTCTATCGATATTTTGAGCATTCATGAATGGACTTCCCTTAAATGTTTTGAGTATTCATGAATGGAAATTAATCCCTTAAATGTTTTGTGTATTCATGAATGGAAATTAATCCCTTAAATGTTTTGAGTATTCATGAATGGAAATTAATCCCTTAAAGCCGGAATCGTTTTCAGTGAGAAAATGTATGGCTTAGGAAACACCGATAGTATCGATAGTATCGAAACCATCGATTGTTTTTCGCACTATCGATGTTTTGAGTATTCATGAATGGAAATTAATCCCTTAAATGTTTTGAGTATTCATAAATGGAAATTAATCCCTTAAATGTTTTGTGTATTCATGAATGGAAATTAATCCCTTAAATGTTTTGAGCATTCATGAATGGAAATTAATCCCTTAAAGCCGGACTCGTTTTAAGTAAGAAAATGTATGTATCACTAGTAAAACATCGAAAAAATCGATACTGCAAAACATCGATTTCTTGCCAGCTCTAGCTAGGACAGGACTGATACGCACCACCTGCTTGATGGCCTCGTTCTCCACATTCCGCAGATGATCGAAGGCCTTCTGAGCCGCCTTGAGATCCAATCCATGGTTGCGAACGGAGCAGCCAAAGTGCCTCTCGTGGTCCAGCAGGAAGGAGCCATTCAGGCAGGCCTGGCTCTTGAAGATCAGCTCCATGGTGTTCAGCAGATCCAAGTCGCTCTGATCACTCTGCTTGAAGCGAGCACATTGCCGGGTGGCCTCCGCTGTTAGGGCCAGGATCTGGGACTTTGTCCTGTCAATGGTCGAGTTTAATACGGAAATTCCTTAGAGAAAACTAAGCTCCAAATTACTTGTAATTCCTGAGATCCTCGGGCGGCACCTTGTCCACATACAAAGTGGTGGTCACTATGGACTGATCCCCGCCGGAGAAGATCTGATGGATGACCACCGAGACCTTGGCATCGCTGGAGTGCAGCAGAGCCGAACCGCTGGGCGACACCCAAGGGCCAATGACCACCTGCGGCAGCATCAGGTTCTTGGTACTCCTCGTTCCCAGCTGCCCCGAGCTGCCCAATCCAAAGCCGTAGACCCGGCCGCGCGATGGAACCAGGGCCAGAGTGTGCCGATTGCCACAGGCCACTTGGGTAATGGTGCTGCCCATCAGCTCCATCACCATTCGCGGCAGCATCTCATTGGAGCCAAAGCCATGTCCCAGTTGGCCATATGCCCCGGCTCCGCAGGTGAACACACCGCCCTCGTGGGTGAGGAAGACGGAGAACTCATCGCCGCAGGCCACAAACCTGACACCCAGAGTGCGCAGCGTCTTCAGCTGGGTGGGATAGGCGCGGTTCTCCTCGTCATTCAACCCCAGCTGACCACAGTTGTTCCTGCCCCAGCCAAACACCGCGCTCGACTTGGAGATGAGGAACGAGTGATTGCCACCGCAGGCAATGGCGGCCAGCGGTATTCCCAGTAGCGTGGTGAGCCTGACGGGATGATTGCTGTGCGTCAGCTCCTTGGGCGTGTTCACGCCCAGCTGGCCGTAAATGTTGGAGCCCCACGAGTACAGCTCGCCACCTGGAAGGAGTCAATGAAATTAATAAGCCATTATTCAAACTGAAGAATGGCTTGGCAATATATTTAGCTTTGAAAGCATGATCATATCATTTTGTATATAACACATTATCTTATCTTGTGTTTACTAATAAGATACGGGTCTAGCGGAAATATTACTATGCATTGAGCTTATCGGATGTTCATCCTGGTAAGGTAAGCTCACTGTAAACTATACCAATTCTTTGTTATAAATATATGTTATATAGATTGTGGAGTTAATGGGTCTGACTGAGATTTCATCAATGCTTGGTCTTATTTTACATTAATTTATACTTTTTTGCTAAGGAAAACGTACGAAAATTAAATACATTGAAACGTTTTGCAACACTAAAAGCAGGGTTGGGACCACAGGCGCCTGACAACCCTAGAATGCAGGATTGGGACCACAGAAGCCTGACAACCCTAGAATGCAAGGGTTTTCGATCCGGCTCAGCAAAATGAAAGAAAAAGCACCATCTAGGTGTAAAGGGACTACACTTACAGCTCGTCAGGGCCAGGCTGTGATTGTTGCCGCAGGCAATCTGCACCACCGTCTTAGACACCAGCTGGCGCACGATCTTGGGCAGCTGAACGATCTCCTGATCGGTGGCCTGCCCCAGCTGGCCGCAATCGTTGTCGCCCCAACTCAGGACCTGGCCCCACTCGGATAGGGCCATCGAGTGGCGGCTGCCACAGGCAATCTGGATAACCACATAGTCCTGCAGCTCGGGGATAAGCACTGCAAAGAGTCCGCAGATGAGAGTGAGTGTGTGTGGGACTGAGGCTCGGTTACAGAAAAAGTGACAGTGATATGGTGGCGGTGACGATGCAGTGGAGGTACATTGTAGGTGTGAGAGGATTGACAAGACGATACATGAAGATTATGTACATACGAAATGGCGACATACGTGGCCTTTTGGTGGGCAGATCGTGTCCCAGCTGCGAGTGGTCGTTGCTACCGCAGGCGTACACCTTGCCGTTTGCGGTCAGGAAGAGCGTGTGCCGGTGTCCACACGCCACCTGCCTAACGGCGGAGTCCGGCTTCCAGGGGATTTGGCTGGGCGTGAGGATCTGTCGTTGGCATACAGTATGTAACTGAGTGACCAGGGCCTGCCAACTCCGATAGATTGTGTCACCTACCTGCTCGTCCTCGATGCCGCCAAGGCCCAGTTGTCCGTGGGAGGTGCTCCCCCAACAGTATAGCTCCATGCCGGTTGTCATTTCAGCGCCAGCTCCGTTGATTTTGGCTGAATTACTTTCTTGCTGCTAAACTTGCTACGCTACGAGAATTTTCGAGAAAGTCTCGGTTGTGTTAGCTACATTCTTCGCCCACTTTTGCCCCCTGCGCCTCGGTGTTGTTTTCGCTGTGGTTTCGCTCGCTCCGGATTTGGATTCCCTTGCTCATGCCTTTGACACTGTCCTTCGGGGTGTGTGTTTTACGTCTGTGTGTGTCGTGTCACTGGACCTTGCTGCTTGTTTGGTTTACAACGCTCGTTGGCCGAGATTTACGCTTACATTTCTGTGTTCTACGAAAATAAAATATAAAAAATCAAAAACCAGCAACAAAAAACCAACAAATAATTGTGTGGGCTGCCAACTGGTTGTAGAAGAGCCAACATTACTTTCTGTAAGTTGGCAGCTCTGAGTCTGAGCTTATTTAGGGCTGCAGTGCTGTTTCTTAGATTTTAAAAAATAAAAGGACGTATTTTACATTATATATATATATTTTTTTGTTTTAAATATACTATCTGATTGTACATACATATGTATGTCTGTATGTACATATGTGAATATCATTTGTTCAACTCGCTCACCCAGCATGAGCGTAGTCAGAAACTATTGTGATGGGGGTTTTGTCCTTGAGTTGTCAGAACTTCAAAATGTTAATACTAGTAAAACTTTAATACCAGTAACTTAATTTATAGATTATTTTGCATGATTAACAACTTTAACCAATTCAATTTCCTTTCAGCTACGTCTATTGGAGCTGAAAAGGCAATGCCTAAAAAACTTTGACTGTAAACGGATCCTCTCTAGTAGAGGTGGAGAAACATCGATGTTTTTAAAATGTTTGGGAACATCGATGTTTTAATCACGTCACTAAACAAAAAGGGAAACTTTAAATTTATTTAGGAGCTAATTTTTTTTTGTTTTTTGTTTTTATGAAAACATCGAAAAACATCGATGTCTGAAAACATCCATTTCTCCAACTCTATCTCTCTGGCTCTCTCTCTCTGGCTTTAAACTGTTATATTAGCTTTAAGCGCAGAATGGTCCTTCTTCTAATAGAAAATCGGAGAGCAAAAAGGTGAAGCTCTCTCAGAGTTAACCTAAAAAGACATTCGTTCTCCACTGAGCGCAACTTATAAGCCGTTGTTGCTGCTATACTTGTACATTGCTGGCAAAGCGTTGAAGAGGAGGCGAGAGAGAGAGAGAGATACAGTGAATCTGCGAATTTCTCAATTATTTATTTGAATTTTGAGCGCTAAATGCCTGTGAAATAAGCTATAGCCAACCGATATTGCTCAATATAATACAACTTATTACAAATATGAAAGCTGTTTATTGATTTAAAATCCATTAATTATTTGATGCTCTTCTGGGGGAGGCTACTTCTCGGCTCTTTTCTTTTCCTGCGCTTGCCCATTCTTCAAGTTAAGCAACTTCAGGAGACTTGCTTGGCTTCCGGTTGGACTTGGCCATCTACTCCACCTCCATCTTATAGCGCTCTTGAATAGAAAGGTCAGGCTTAGGGAGATCCTTGTGACCTAAAGGACCTTTAAAGGTGCGATTTACTTCAAGGATCCGGTGGTCTCCATTGGATTGGGTGTGCCCCACTATCACGAGGTGATCAGGCGTCCCATGGACTTGCGCACCATTCGGAAGCGCCTGGAGCTTTAGGTCACAAGGATCTCCCTAAGCCTGACCTCTCCATTCTGGAGCGCTGAGATGGAGGTGGAGGAGATGGCCAAGCCCAAACAGAAGTCAAGCAAGTCTCCTTCAGGTCATGATGGTCTCGCTCCCGACCCGCACCAGTCCCAGCCTAAAAGCTTCTATCGTGACGTATCTTTTGAGCCCAAACTCCTTGCCAAGATTGATTTAACCAAAGAGGTGGAGGTGATGCCTGAGCCAGGCCGTAAGGACCTCGTTCTTGAAGATTAGGTTGAAATCCCCGATGGCCTCAGCCGCCTGGCAATAGTAATTGTTGTCCAGGCGCTTCCGAATCGTGCGCAAGTCCATGGGACGCCTGATCACCTCCTGATAGTGGGGCACACCCAATCCAATGGAGTCCACCGGATCCTTGAAGTAAATCGCACAGCGCCTGCGCATGAGGGCGTTCACCACTCGCTTCAGCATGTCCAATACGTTGGTCCTTCGACCCGGACGATTCGGTGGCGGCATGACCGGCGGCTGCACGATCCTATTTAACGGCTTCACGTATGGCTCGATCCGGGGCACATCCTTCCATCCTGGATTTCTACTAGCCGTGGTCAATTGCAATTGGCTGTCAGTTCAGGGAAAAATTAAAAAAAAAATTAATATAATTAATATAAATTAAAAGCATTCAAAATATTTTCTCCACTTTAGTTTCTCACTTTTTCTAGATTTTTTATTTTTTTCCTCAAAAAGTTTCAGTTCTTTTCAGCTCGAAGTCCCGAAATAAACTGAAATTAAAAATAAAAAATTAATAGAAAACCACTAAAAATATTTTCACCACTTTAGATTCTCACTTTTTTTTCTTGGGTCAAGAATTTTTTAGTTCCTTTCAGCTCGAAGTCCCGAAGTAAACTGAATTTTTCAGACTGGTTGCGTCTCTAAGAAGATTTTATTTTGACATAAAAGTCTATGGTGTTCGGTAGAGCTGGAACAACATATGTATATGTACTATGTTCAGCGGATTCATTGAAAACGTATTATTTATAAGTACAAATATTATTTTTCCCTATAATTATAACAAAACAAATTTCAGTTAATGGTGTTAGCCGAAGGGAATTACATATATTTCCAACATCATGGTCTAAAAACCAGAATATTATATATATTATCAGGTGGAAAACAAAGAATAACCGAAATATCCGGTAATTATAATAAATATGTAATAATATTGATTTTTAAATGATTGTTAAATTGTTCTCTTTATATTTGCATCGAAAAATTGTTGACTTTGTGTCTCCTACCTTTTAAATACCATGTGGAAGGTATCCAGAATGAATAAGACATTGAAAACGTATAAATTTAGAAGCAAAAACTTTATTTTCCACTATTATTATCCAAAACAAATAGATAAAGAGTTTAAAACCCTGAATATTATGTTATCTAAGCTACAGTATAAAGCTTCAACAAAGAATACTTGAAATTTTGTAAGAAAAATGTAATACCATTGATTCTCTTTGTAATTTGAATAAAAAATAATTCAAATTTGATGTTATTTGGTTTTTATTTAAAACCGTTGAATAATAACAAATTGATAAATAACAGTTATTTTCGATTTTTCAAAATAAAAATTACAAATAAGAGTTATGATTCGACTTTTATATAAAAAAATAAAATTTAGAATTATTTGTATTATTTTTTATTAAATAAAAAATAACAGTTTATTTGCAATTATTTTTTTTAATCGAAAAATTACTCTTATTTTACAATTTTTATTTTTAAAATTATAACTGTTACGATCCCTGATAACAACAGCTGTTTTGCCAGTTCATTGCAGCCCTGGTTGCCGTATCAGCCGTCTCTACGGGCCGCTTAACTAAACCTCTGACCTTTGGCCACTAAACAACTCGAAAGACTGAACCGCCTGGGATAGACATAGACCGGGTTTATCAGAGCTATCAAACACTGGATATACCGCGCCAATCCCACGGATTCAAATATCGCCAAAGGCTGTGTGAGCTGCGAAAGCGAACAAAGGAAAAACCGGTTGCCACGGGAACGTGGACGAAAGACATTGCGTGTGAAACGATTTGGGGCAGCGGCAGCGGCAGCAGGTGGATTCGATTGATTTTCAGCGATTGTGCCACGCCGACGACATGCAGGAGGCGTACGTCAACATCAACTCGATACCCACGCACATCTTCACGTGGGGCAAGTGGATCGAGGAGACGCTGACCGAGAAGGAGGTGGTTATCTGCATCACGGGCAACCCCGGCCTGCCTGGCTTCTACACAGAGTTTGCGGGCACACTGCAGAAGGAGCTGGGCGACCTGCCCGTGTGGGTGATAGGTGAGTAATGGCAGGGGATCCAAGGAAGTGGATGTTACAAACTCTCTCTCAGGACACGCTGGCCACGATGATCCGCCGGAGGCCAGCATTCGGGAGGTTCCCCAACTCAGCGGGAACGAGGAGCTCTTCAACTTGGACGGCCAGATCCGGCACAAGATCGCCTTCATCGAGAAGTATGTGCCGAGCGATGTGAAGATCCATTTGATCGGCCACTCCATCGGTGCCTGGATGATCCTGCAGCTGCTGGAGAACGAGCGGATACGGAGTCGCGTCCAGAAGTGCTACATGCTCTTCCCCACCGTCGAGCGCATGATGGAGTCACCCAATGGCTGGGTCTTCACCAAGATAGCCATGCCCCTGTACTCGGTCTTTGGCTACATCTTCTTCACGCTCTTCTCGGCGCTGCCCGTTTGGCTGCGCCTCTTCCTCATCCAGATCTACTTCCTCATCTTCTCCATTCCACGCCATTTCCTTGGCACTGCCCTGAAGTACTCGAAGCCCTCGGTGGCGGAGAAGGTGGTCTTCCTCGCCGACGACGAGATGGCCCGCGTTCGGGGCCTCCAAAGGGAGATTGTGGAACAGAATCTGGACGTACTAAAGTTTTACTATGGCACCACCGATGGCTGGGTGCCCGTCTCCTATTACGAGCAGCTCAAGAAGGACTATCCCCGGGTGGATGCCCAGCTGGACACACAGAAGATTGCCCACGCCTTCGTCCTGCGTCACTCCAAGGCCATGGCGGGGATCGTGCGGGACATGATCCAGCAGCATCGGCGTGGATGAGGTCGCCTATATCCCTAGCCAATTGTAGTTCGATAGTGTCCCTGGACTGGACTGGTCATCCCTTTTCCAATGTCTAACAGATTAAGTAGATTCGATTTCCCTACGTTTCTGCCCAGAAATCGAGTGAATATATTCCGATTATGAAACGATATTGATAGAGCTGTAAAACTATCGACGGTACTATCGATATTATCGATGATTATCGATACACATCGCGTTAGCAGCAAATCAGTGAATTCTTATAAAATTTACAAGTTTTTGCCAATAAATATAATCATAAATTCTTAAGATAGAACCGAAACATTTTAAATTCATTCCTAATCATTAATATCGAAAACTATCTATATATATAAATTCTATATAGACAGTTTTGTGATTGAATTTAATTGTTTTTTACATAAAATCTTGTATAAATTATGCCATTTAAATTGGTTTGTTTAAGCAAAGTAAATTTTTTTAACCCATTTTATTTTGTCGATAGTATCGATATTATTACTATCGAAAATATCGAGCGAGAGCACTATCGATGTTTTTACAGCTCTACATATTTATATTCGCTTTAAAAAACTATTTCCAAGCTGAAAATAGGCTCGATTTCTGGACAGGTAGGCTCTATCCATCCACGCCCCCTCTAGCAATTCCTTAACTCGGCATTTCTGTGGCAATTAGTTTGTTTTTTATTTGTATCTCTTTGCATCTCTCGAAGGAAACTCTAAATATAGTCAAAAGTGTTTTAATCAGCTTGGGCTCAGTTCTCGGGCGTTGCCGATCGACTGCGCGATCCCGACTTGGACCGGCTGCCCGACTTGGAGCGGGACCTGGAGCGGGAGCCCGACTTGGAGCGGGACCTGGAGCGAGAGCCCGACTTGGAGCGTGAGCGGGAGCCCGACTTGGAGCGAGAGCGCGGGCGGGAGCCCGACTTGGAGCGAGAGCGCGGACGGGAGCCCGACCTATCGGATTCCCCTTCAGATTCGATGCGGTTCTTGACCCGCTTGCGCTTGGCTGCCCCATCGCTATCGCTGCCCGAGCCAGAGGCACTCCTGCTCCTGCTCCTGCTGCGCTTCCGGCTGGCGCCACGATCACTGCCACTGCCAGAGCTCCGACTCCCGCTCCGGCTGCGTTTGCCACTGCCAGAACTCCTACTCCGACTCCGACTGCGACTGCGACTGCGCTTGCCATCCGACTCCGATTCACTGGTGGAGATCGTCTCCTTGGACACGATCTTGAGGCGCTGCTTGGCCGACAGCTTCTCCTTGGACTCCTTGACCGCCGCCTTGGGCTTCTTGCCCCGCTTCTTGCCCCCCGACTTGCCGCTGCTGCCCCGGGCCTCCTCGTCGCTGTCGCTCTCGTACTTCTCCGTCTTGCGCTTCCGTCCGCCGCCGCCGCTGCCCTTCTTGCGCTCCCCCTTGCTCTTCTTCTGCTTCGCGGGACGCTCGCCGTCGCGTGGCGCTTCGTTGTCGCTATCGCTGCCGGAGATGTAGTCATCCTTGCGCGGTCGTCCGCCACCGCGCTTGCGTTCCTTTTCCGGCGGAGCATCGGCTATGATGAGCATGGCCTTGGTCTTCTCCACATACTCCTGCCGCTTGGCCAGCAACTGATCCCTGGATGTCTTGGCCTCCTCCTCGCGCCGCTTGCGCTGCTCGGCCACCTTGAGCTTGAACGCCTCGCGCTCCTCCTCCTGCTTGCGGCGCAGCGAGCGCTCCTCCTCGTCGATGCGCCGGGCACGGCCCACATGGTATTGGGCCTGCGAGAGCAGATCCTGGCAGGTGTTGGCCTCGATGCCGGCCACCTCGATGTTGAACCGATTCTTGTCGCCGTGCACGGACAGGTATTGGAAGTATCTATGGAGAGGTGGAAGGAGTATGACATTGAGAAAAGCTTGGCCTAATAAATAAGAACGATCGACACGTTTCGGATCGAGAAAAAGGAAAAGTTATAAAAATAAAAGCCATCCGCCGTTATTATTTTGAAAAGAAATTTCCTAGGAAGAGGTCTTTCGTTATCGTTCCTAATCCGATCTAGAATTTGAAGACTCACGCCGATTAATTCGTTATTAATCAGCCAGACGATAAGATTTGAAGCTCATAAACTAATTACTAGGATTACTGGATTTCCTGTGCCAAAAGTCATTATTCAAAGTTATCTTAACTCAAATCTGCACAAGATAAGATTTTATAATTGAAGTCCTCAAAGAAACACGGAAATGAGAAGAATTTCAAGAGTAATTGCGTTCAGGAACTCTCATTCCTACTCACTTTTGGGCCAGCTCCAGTTCATGAACCGCCTGCAGCACCACCTCCAGCGTGGACTTCTCATCCTTGAGTATGGCCATGGCCAGGCGGGACAGCACGACGGCGATGTTGAAGAGCAGCACCGTGTCCTGGGGAGCCACACGGCGGGCCTTCAGCAGCACCGCCTTGGCCTCCACCAGCTTGTTGGCTCGCAGATAGGCTCGGGCCAGATATTGCATCACCTCGACATTGTTGTGCTTGTAGAACTTCTTCATGCAATTCTCGTACATCTGGATGGCGCTGATGTACTGCTTCTGCTCCACATACACGTGGGCAATGTTCAGCCACACGTCGCAGAAGTCGGCGGTGGCCTCGCGCACCTGGGCGAAGATGTCCCGTGCCTCGATCACGCATCCCTTGTGGGCCAGCACAGCGCCAATGCCATTGGTGGCCCAGATGTTTCGGGGATCGTTGCGAAGAACCTAAAGAAACGGTTGTAAGCACCTCATTTTTGTATAATGTTATCGATAATAGTCCTAACGCATAGAAATAAGTTCGATTTTTAAGAAAAGAATATACGGTCACATTGGTTAGGCGAATAAGAACGATCAGCTCGTGAAAAGTCGAGAGAAATCGAAATCATTAGAAATAAAATCAATCCGACGTTATTATTTTAAAATAAAAGCCTGGGAGTTTAACGTTAAAGAAACTGATGGTTAGGATATGCCTAAAAGCATAGGCCCCTTCCTTACCTGCTTGAAAATGGCCAAGGCCTTCTCCTGGTGCTTCCTCTCCTTCTCCTTATCCCTGCTCGGCTGGTGCAGCGTTTGCAGCGAGAAGTTGCCCAGGGCAATCAGTGAGTAGGCATCCGTCGACGTGGCCGGGTTCTTGAGGATCGTCTCAAAGTTCTTCTGCCCGAGAGCGAACTGCATCTTGGCCAAATGGAGGTTGCCCAGCAGGGATCTGGCATCCGGATTGTCGTTGTTGATATTGAGAGCGTCCTTGAAGAAATCGGAGGCCACAAAGATCAGACCCTTGTCCCGGGCCATGCAGCCCAGCCGCAGATAGCAATCGATGTAGTTGGGATGCTCCTTGAGGATCTCCTTGTACAGCTTGTCGGCCACATCGTAGCTGCTCATGGCCTCATTGAGCCGCGCCAGGTTATACTTCATGGTGACCTGAATGGACTCGTAGTACTTGACATCCTTGTCCATCTCCGAGGTGGCATGCGCCAGGGCCGACTCCAGTGTGTCCTTGGCCATCTTCAGGTTGCCCAAGCGGTAGTGCAGCGATGCTACATTGTTCTGAATCTCGGCGGGTATCTCATACTTGGCCTTGTCCCGCAGAATGCTCGATGCGGTGCCGTAGGCATTCAGCGAGGCCTGCAGATCGTTCTGCTCGAGAATCTGGGCCAGCTCTATCCAGGCCTCAATGTCCTCGGGAAACTGCTCGGTGACCTTCTTGAGGTGAGTCTTGGCCATGTCGCGCTTGGTCTGCGAGTTGGAGTGCGCGTATAGCGAGCCGAGGATCTTCATGGTCTCGTAGTTGCCCGGCTGGATCTTCAGCACCTTCTCGAAGCACTGCGCGGCCTGAAAATATATGAATTCAATCAGCAAAAGGTTGATTAGTGTAAACACCTCATTTTGTATTACAAAATAGTGTTATCGATAACAGTCCTAACGCTTAGAATTAACCTAGATTTTTAAGAAAAGAATATACGGTCACTTTGGTTTGGCAAAAAAGAGCGATCGACACGTTGCGGATCGAGAGAAAGAAAAGCTATAAAAATAAAAGCCATACGCCGTTATTATTTTGAAATAAAAACCTGCGAGCTTATATTAGTGGGCTTTTTATAAAGGACTTACGTTCTCAGTGTCCCCGCGGTAGATGTACATCTGTCCCAGGCCATAGTGCGGCAGCACAAAGTTGGCCGGAGCAATCTGGGTGGACTGGTAGTAGTACTGGAAGGCCTGGTCGTAGTCGCTCTGGGCGTGGAAGCTTCTGGCTAGCTGGTAGCAGCTCTCCGCTCGCATTGCCTCGTTCTCGGTGTTGTGGAAGGCGTGCAGCGCCAGATGGTGCACCTTCTGGTAGTCTTTCTTGAAGAAAAAGTGATTGGCCAGGTGATTGAGCACCATGGGATTGGCATTATCGATGGTGTAGGCCTTGGACAGCATCTGGACGCCGAGCTTATTGGACTCGGGCTCCAGTTGATTGAGCTTCAGCACGGCCAGGCCAATCAGTGCGCCGACACACTGCTGATCCAGCTGGAGGGCACGCTCAAAGGCGAGCTTGGCCTTCTCCGGATTGCCCATCTTGAGGAAGCAGTGGGCCATGCCAATGCGTACATTTGCCGGGCAATTGGGATTCGTTCTCAGGGCCTTTTTGTAGAAGGCCATCGCTCCGCGGTAATCCTTGCGATTGAACGCGATGCAGGCCTTGCCCAGCAGCGAGGGGATGTTCGAGGGCGACTGATTGAGCACAAAGTTGAACTGGGCGTCCGCCTGGTCCATCTTGTCGCCCTCCAGCAGACAGAAGTAGGCCCTGCCCAGCAGATGGCTCTGGTCGTACATAATGATCTTGTCGGCGCTGGTGTACAGGTTGGTGGCCTTCATGAACAGCTCGCGCTTCTTGTCCTTGGACTTCTCGCGGTACGCCTCCTGCACATAGTGGGCGGCCAGCATGTCCAGGGCTCGCATGAGGTCCTTGTCCGAGTCGCGGTAGTCCTTGGTGGCGTCATCGCTGCGCGACTCCTCCAGCAGCGTGACAAAGTCCTCCGTCTTCTTTTGCTTGTAGTAGGCAAGCTGCAAGAACGGCGGACATGTTGGACACTGGGGGAATCCTTCTCCTCCTCCTCCTAACTTACCGACACATTGACCCACACGTGCAGCGGGGCACGCTCCTGCTTGAGGATGCTCAACACCTCCGGACAGTCGGGCAGTTGATCCGGATCCACCTCGATCACCTGTAGGCGAAGAAGCCGAAACGTATAGAGCTCATTGCGAAACCTTGAAATCCGCTAAAACTCACCTCATCGGTGTCCTGCAAGGGTATTTCAATGCAGTTGGACATGGTTGCAGCGGGTTTGGCCACGGAGCCAATAAACTCAACCGCAGAAAACGATAAACGCGAAGAAATGTACAAAATTTAGCCAAAAGTACAACAAAAAACTATTTTCTTTCCATTCCGGTACGCTTGCTAGAGATGGCACAACAGGCGATTTTCGCTAGAGATGCGAATGGGTCGTGCCTGCTCACGCCGTGCGTGCTCACGCCAGACCGCGTGACTGATCAAATTTATTTATTAAATGCTCGTAGATGTTCATTAAATTAAATAAATTATTATATTTATTTCTTTATTAAATGCAGTTTATTTGTTATTTTTTTTGAAAGAAATAGCTATTTTTCTGGAGTCTAGGCTCACCACTGTTTCCAAACCGAAGGCTCTGGCAACTCTGGCAGGCAAACGTATATCGACGGGGAAAAAATATGATAGATAGAAAATGTTGACAAAACCACCTGAAAGATAGTGAAATTCGGTTTAATTTTAAAATTAGAACACGATTCGTGCCCGGGAGATGTGCTAGCCGATAAGATAAGATGCTGGCCCTGGGCAGAACGGCCTCCTTGGGCGCCGCCGCCGTCTCCTTTGCCGTCCCCTCCTCCTCCTCCTACACCCTGCGCCTGGCCACATCAACAAAAACAAACGTACACAAACAGAGGCGAACAGAAACAGATGATTGCCTCCTGTTACGTAACGTTCGAAAATTGGCGCAAAATTCAATGCCGCCGCTTCGCAGCAGAGCAGCGCCGGCAGCAGTGGGAACAGGAACACGTGAAAACGCACAGCTCCAGACCCGCAGGCGCTTTCACCATTCGGCCGTGAGCGAATCAAGGTACTGCGCCAGCACCATTATGACTTCCTACTGCAAGGAGCTCCTTCTCAGGGACTACGATATCGTGGGCTTTGACCTGGACGGCACTCTGCTGCGATACAATCTGCGCGAGATGTCCGCCATGATCTACCAGGTGCTCAAGCAATTCCTGGTCGAGGAGAAGGGCTACAAGAAGGAGCTGCTCGACCTGCCGCTGGACGTTGACTTCCTGCAAAAGGGTTTGTTTCTGGACGGACCGCGTGGCAATATCCTGAAGCTAAGCTACGAGGCGGAGATCTTGCGCGCAGCCCACGGCACTCGGATGCTCAGCGACGCGGAAATCCTGGAGGTCTACGGGCCAGAGCGCAAGTGGGACGTAACCAGTGCCTTTCACAAGGATCCGCTGTCCACTTGGAATGGCACGGCCTCGACGCAAATGCGCTCCCTGCTGGATTACTTCGATATGCCAAGTGCCTTGGTCTTTGCCCAGGCAGTGGACCAAGTGGACAGGGAGAGAAAACCATCGCCCGGGGAGGAATACCAAGTCTGGCAGGATGTGCAGGCCGGCTTGATGAACATCTACAGCCGTGAGCACTTTGCCAACGACAAGAGCTTGTACTTCAAGAGCATGCGAGCGGAGCCCGAGAGATTTATCCTGCGAACGGACGCCAGAGTGCTGAAGTGGCTGGAGGAGCTGCGGCAATCGGGCAAGAAGCTCTTCCTGCTCACCGGCTCCAATGTGGACTTTGCCAATTTGACGGCCACCCAGGCGCTGGGCAAGGACTGGCGGCAGCACTTTGATTTCGTGGTGACGTACGCCAAGAAGCCGGGCTTCTTCATCAGCCAGCGGCCCTTCATGCAGGTGGATGTGGAGAAGCTGGCCGAGCTGCCCGAGGAGGCGGCGGAAATAGAGGCGGGCGAGGTGTACTCCCAGGGCAACTGGCATCAGCTGCACGCGGCAATGGCCAGGATGCTCGACAAGGAGCCGGCCAAGGCAAAGGCGCTCTATTTCGGCGATAACATCGTCCAGGATGTCTACACACCCGTCAAGCATCGCGACTTCGATGCCGTGGCCATTGCCGAGGAGCTGCTGCTGGAGGACTGTAAGTATCCGTATGCCGCCGAGCTGGATTCCCAGCTATGGGGCTCATACTTCGCCCTGGGCTGCACGCCGACCCTGTGGTCCAGCTTCCTCTCCAGCTATGCCCAGTTGTGCGTGCCCTCGGTGGAGCAGGTGGCGCAGACATCGCCGGAGAAGAGAATCGTCTGCACCAATCCGTACGGCTTCAGTCCACGGCTGCCCAAGGAGCTGGAGACGCTGCAGCTGAAGAGCTGCTGGCGGTGATGCCAGAGGCTATCTACCATCTTCCTGGAGACAATAAACGACCTGCGAACCCCCGAGGCAGTTGAACCGATAACGCTTCTTTCAGCTGGCAAAAAGCCTCTTCAAAATTCTTACGTACAAACAAATTGTATTTAAAAATAGCCAATAAACAACGCAAAATTCGGAATTACTCAATTGGCAACCAAAGTGCAGGTCGTAGGTGTAAGGCATGGAGATTTAAAATGCAATAACTAGGTCTTGGAAACTCTATTTGTGGATTTTTTAATAAGCAAGTAAGGAAAGAGTTTTATTAAATATTTTAGGAAAGACTTTTGAGTCACAAAATACACAGTATGCAGCTTCGTCTTAATTTGTTGGGTTTTTCCTTTACTCACACAAATGTAAGGCTAGAATATTACAGTGAGAATAGAATATTACAGTGAGAATAGAATATTACAGTGAGAATAGAATATTACAGTGAGAATAGAATATAACAGTGAGAATAGAATATTACAGTGAGATACCTCTTTAGGTATCTTGTTTTACTATTATTCGGGCTGTTCTATTATTAAATCTTATCGTCTGGCGGTTTATTACCTTGAGGTCTTATGTCAAAGTCCAAAACTAAGACCCGATAAAAGTTTTTTGCACAAGTTATTCAGTTACAGCGTTTGTTTCAATTAACTAATAAAATATTGCTATTGTTAAGGAAATAATATTTCTATTTGTATAATTGTATAGAAAAATTGTTTAATTAAGCTTTAGGCCAATTTACTGTGTGTATTAACTAACCTTTGTAGCCTTGATAGCTGTAAGATTTTATAATATATCCCTTTTTGATGCCAGGCTTTGTCTTGTTTGTTTTTAAAGTTAAGGTTTTGATGCTAATTTAATTCACATGCTACACAAAATATTGTATGTACAAACTAAAACAAAGAGCAAATAAAAGTGGTTGTGCATCGTCATCACTCACCTTCCATAAATAAATTGCAATTGGATGGAAAACTGCACTTGACTCTGCCAATTAAGACTGTTCCCAACACTCGGGTGTCAATTCAAATAAGCTTTCCCAGCGCCCAGTTCCATTTAAAATGCAGGAAACCTTAGCTTTGCCAAATTAGCTTTAATTGAGTAGACTTTGTGACTGAGTTACGGATACCATATACTGAAAATGGAATATTAAATTGCAACTTTACACTTAAAAGAGAGCAGGGGAAGTAATAAATATAATGACAATGATGTGGGCCTAGTTAAGGCGCTCTACGGCCAGGGCAATGCCCATGCCGCCGCCAATGCAGAGCGAGGCAATGCCCCGAGTTCCACCAGTACGCTCCAGGGCGTAGAGCAGCGTGACCAGGACACGGGCGCCCGAAGCTCCTATGGGATGGCCCAAGGCAATGGCACCGCCATTCACATTGACCTTGCTGGCGTCCAGCTTGAGGTCCTGCAGCACTGCCAGGGACTGAGCGGCAAAGGCTTCGTTGAGCTCGTAAAGATCTACGTCCTCGCGCTGCCAGCCTAGTTTGGTTAGCTGAAATAAATCTCAGTTTCGTGATTTTTTTCAGTGATTAATTTTCCCTCTAATTACCAAAGCTTCAACGGCTGTGACAGGCCCCAGACCCATCACCCTTGGTTCAATGCCACTCTGCGTCCAGCCCACGATCTTGGCCAGCGGCTTGAGACCCTGCTTGGCCACCTCTTCGCCCGACATGAGCAGCACAGCGGCAGCGGAGTCGTTGACACCAGAGGCATTGCCAGCGGTTATGGAGCCACCCTAAGTAAACAATAGAGAAAGCTTTCACTTCCTATTGAATTTCCATAACTAATAGGCCCAAACTCACATCTTTGAAGGCCGCCCGCAGCTTCTGGATACCCTCAACGGTGCTGCCCGCCTTGATGTACTCATCCTTGTCGAAGATCTGCGTGCCCTTGCGATCCTTGATCTCCACGGCCACTATTTCCTTGTCGAAGTAGCCATTTTTCTGCGCTTCCTCCGCACGATTTTGTGACTGCACGGCATAGGCATCCTGGGCCTCGCGACTGATCTGGTACTGCTCCGCCAGATTCTCGGCAGTGATGCCCATGTGTATGTTCTCCATGGCGTCGGTGAGGCCGTCGTGGAGCATCGAGTCCACCAGTGTGCCTGGGCCCATTTTAACGCCCTGTCGCAGGTGCATGACATGTGGAGCCAGGGACATGCTCTCCTGACCGCCAGCCACCACGATCTTGGCATCGCCCGACCGGATGGCCTGGTAGCCCAGGACAACAGTTCTGAAAAGCAGGCAACCGGATTTAATCAAGAGTTCTATATGGAGTTTGTTTTCGTGCTAAAACCCACTTCAAGCCCGATCCACAGAGCATATTGATGTTGTAGGCGGGCACCTGGATGGGCAGACCCGCCTTGAGTGAGGCCTGCCGCGCCGGATTCTGACCCTGGCCTGCAGTGAGCGCCTGGCGAAGATTTACATAACAAAGGGAGAGAGGAACGCATGCTAAGAACCCACCAATAGATATGCAAATATTTTGACAATACCTGGCCGAGGATCACCTCGTTGACCTGCTGCCCCTCCACATTGGCCCTGCGGAGCACCTCCTGGATCACCACGCTACCCAAGTCGGAGGCCTTAAGTTTAGAAAGCGTTCCATTGAAGCTACCTGTTGATTACAAACAGAAAGAGAAAGTTACCAATTGGAATTTGGATATCAATCGCAGACGCCCAGCTCGGCTGCTGCTGGCTGCGGGATTTCATCACCTATGGGGGTGCGGGCGGCGGACACGATGAACACGTCAGACATGCTGGATGGTCGAAGGGGAGGTGGCGCAGTGTTTATGTCTGAGCTAATTGCCAGCAAATAAATTCTAATTTTCGAAATTGCTATTGGGTGCCGTAGAGTGACCAGGGGGACCGGCTGCTTCTCTTCCTCGAAAATACCGAATTTTTGCTTTAATACTAGAATGAGTAAAAATCATAATTAAATTTAAAATTTCTTGGAAGATGTAAAATTGTAATCTATTTTGTTTTTATTTCTGGGTTCAATCAATTTGATTTAATGGAAATACTCAAAATCCGTGAAATATGGACTAGCCTTACATAATTAATTGATAATTTTTCAATTAATACGAGTAACAAAATGACCAAGTGACCTAATACATTATTTTAGAAAACTTAATAGGAAAAATATGTAGAAAAATTAATTTTAAATTCGAATGAAACGTTGCAGCTTCTTAGCAGTATTTTATTGGTACATACCAAACCGCAAACGGTATATTTCTTACAAAGTACAACGCCGGATGGTATATTTGAACAGTCCAGCCGCGGTCACACTGCAGTACACAGAAAATTTACAGAAATTAAGGAAAAAATTAGGGAATTCAACGCACAAAACGCGAATTAAAGTGCCCCAAACGCAAGGCGCGATCATCAGGCGCCCCCGAGGACCAAAAGGGCACTGGAAACGAGTCCGGAACGACGAGGATAACACGGACAAACGGCCAGCCGCAAGAGCAACAGCCCTCCGCCGCCGCCGCCCAAAAAGAACCGACGACTGCCAGCAGACCAGCCATCAGCCAGCACCCCCTGCAGTACCACCCCGCCGTAGCCGCCGCACAATCTCCAATCTCGCACAAAGCACTCCACTCCTACCATAGAGTCCACTCCAGTCCGGGGACAGCAACTAATAAACTAAACTAAACACACACACACACACAATGCAGGCGATCAAGTGCGTCGTTGTGGGCGACGGAGCCGTGGGAAAGACGTGCCTGCTGATCAGCTACACGACCAATGCCTTTCCCGGGGAATATATCCCCACCGTCTTTGACAACTACTCCGCCAACGTGATGGTGGACGCCAAGCCGATTAATCTTGGATTATGGGATACCGCTGGGCAGGAGGATTACGATCGACTCCGCCCGCTGTCGTATCCGCAGACCGATGTCTTCCTCATCTGCTTCTCGCTGGTGAATCCGGCCTCGTTCGAGAATGTGCGGGCCAAATGGTATCCGGAGGTGCGTCACCACTGCCCCAGCACGCCCATCATCCTGGTGGGCACCAAGCTGGATTTGCGCGACGACAAGAACACGATCGAGAAGCTGCGCGACAAGAAGCTGGCACCGATCACCTACCCCCAGGGCCTGGCCATGGCCAAGGAGATCGGGGCGGTCAAGTATCTGGAGTGCTCGGCGCTGACGCAGAAGGGCCTGAAGACGGTGTTCGATGAGGCCATCCGGTCGGTCCTGTGCCCGGTACTGCAGCCCAAGTCCAAGCGCAAGTGCGCCCTGCTCTAAAAGAGATAGAGCGAGCGATCGATAGAGAGAGAGAGAGAGCAAAAAATAGAGAGATCCTCCCGCTGGATTCTATTTAAACGTAATATTATTAACGATAAACAATTATGTAACCTAAGCGTTGGCCGTAGTTTCTTTGTTACACCTTCTTTGCCACTAATTTGTGGGGGGATCCCCCGCCAACCCATTCATCCTCTTGCTTCCGTTTCCGTTTCGTTTCCGTTTCCGAGTTCGTTTCGTGTGTGTTCTATAATTCATAATAATAATCCATAATTCTGTTTCCCTGTGTGCATTAATTTGAACTAAAAGTTGTCGCGAGATGTTTCTAGCTAAAAAGAAGAAGGAGAACCCAATGGGAGATCTGTAAACTGTAAACTCTAACTGTACTTTGTATTATTTAATAACTTTTTGTAATTAAAATTAATGTTGTAATACTGAGGTAAAACCAAAAGATAAACAAACAAAAAAGAAAAAACAAGTGAAAAACCTAAAAAAAAGGAAGAGGAATTAGCCGCATAAAAAGAGCATAAAGCATAGATGTCGCCTGTTGATTGGTGGGTCCTCTCTAGCCGGGGATCCAGGATATTGATGATATTGAGAGTCAGTAAAGTAAACGTTCCATTGCAATTACACTTACATTATTACATACTTGAATTTAGATGTTGTTGGATGTGTAACAACGTTTTTAAACACTTTTGCTAGATCCAGGAACTATCAATATATATATATATATTCTATATACAAGTATGTATAAGATGAAAAGTCCTTCGTATACTATGTACTGAAAATTAAAGGCATCAAACTGAGAAACACTTTGAATACTTTGTATTTTAACAAACAAAACACAGATATTCAAATTAAAAAACAAAAAAACCAACAGCAAACAGCAACAAAAACAAGAACGAAACCAAGATAATTATATAAATGTGTCTATTTCAATGGAAATCAATAAAGCATACAAAAAAAGAGTTATTAATTGTTTTTATGAGAAAATTATGTACTATAATTAATTATTAATTACGGAGCAAAGTTGAATGAACTCTAGAAATGGTAATTATACGAAAATATTGATGGGGGAGTATTTTAAACTAAATATTTAAATATTCTTTAGATTCTTGAGTTCAGAAATTACCTTAAAATATTCCGAGCTTAAGTCTTTCTTATATTTCTTAAAAAATTTGCTACAAAACTGATTAATGATCTACCGTTATTATAAAAATAGACAGAGATATGGAAATATGAATGGAAAAGAAGCCCAAAACTAGTTTAGCTTGGAAAGGTTCTCAGAGAGCGAAGCTATCTTGTTCTCTTTTCTTTTCCAAGATCTGCACAACTCAACCCACACACATATGCAAGCCCTCATAATTATACACGCCATTTGTTTACGCCTGCGGAATATATCATCATCCGTCCACCATCTGGCTGGGCTGTCAATGGCTGGCATCACTCGCGAGTGCTCACTGTACAGCACAAGCGAAGGGGACATCAGACTTATCAAGAGCCGAAAAACGAATTATTTGCTTATCTCGGCGAAAGTCGAGAACCAAAAATAATCAAAATCAGCTTAAAACAAAGTAACCGATTGCCTGCGACCCTCTCTTCTTTCTAGTACACTTAGAGAAATTTTTCTAATACTGTGGAATTCATTTAAAACATATGTTTTGAACTATGCACAACATACATTTTTTAAGGATCTGGAATGTAAATGAGAAAACCCATTTACCATCTAAATCCTTATACAAATTATTTTATATTTTTCCATTAATATATTTCTGTAGAAAGTTTATTTTTTGTTATATATAAATAATATATAAAAATAAGTTTAAAATATTCATTTTAATACACTTGTCTCTTGACCTTTTATTTTTATCAAAATCCAAACTGCTTTTCTCTAACAAACTGTGAAATTTTCATATTAATATGTACAGTTTTTGCCTTCCCCACTTGTTTCCAGTGTACTCTCTCATTTCGTCCACTCAATATGGATGGGTTATGGCTGTGTGCGTTATTTGGAATGTTCTCGCAGCTGGAAGTGAATCGGGGCAACAGCGAAAATCATTTATGTTTATGTACATATGTATGTATGTTACACAGGCAAATGCGGCGGCGGCGTATCTGTGGCGAGGACCGGGAAAAATGGGGGCAGCAGGGGTCAAAAGTGTGTGTGCATGTGTGTCCGTTCCAGTGACGTGGCCATTGATGCTCCAGAAGAGCTGACGTGGACGCCTTTCAATTAAACAAATCACATAAAACATATCAAATCAATTAGTCCAGAGATCCTCGCATTCAAGTCAGTAGTGTGTATAATGTACTCTCAATCGTCTTATCGTCTAGGGAAGTTTTACAAGTTATTTGGCATTCGAGTTGGGAGATTCTCTAGGATCATTCTTAATCAATCTTAATCTCTATCCTCTAGAACTCATCGTGACGGGCCAGAGCCTCGCCGAAATCGGTGGCCTGCGAGCCCACGAAAACGTCGTATTTGTCCAGAACTTCCGCCTTGGTCAGCTGCTCGTCATGATCGGTATCAGCCTCAAAGATCAGATGCTTAGCCTCGCTCTCCGAGTGATCGAAATCCTGGGGCGTAATCCACAGCTTCACCTCATCCTCGTTCATGTACCCATCGTTGTCCAGGTCGCGATGCTGCGAGAAGGCCTCACGCTCATTGGCCACCCACTCGGGCTCCTCCTCATCATCCTCCGAGGGGCGGTACATGTCGCCAATGTACTCATCCACCGATACCTTGCCATCCCTGTCCTTGTCCAAGTCATCGAAGGTCTCCTGCAGCACCACATCCTTCATTGTGGGATGATCTTCGGGATGCAGGAAGGCGGTGAACTCCTCCTTGGTGAGGTTGTCATCCAAGTCCTTGTCGGCCACCGCCCAGCGGCGACGATCGCGTTTCAGGAGGCTCTTGTAGCTGACGCCTTCAAAAGGGAAAAGGGAAATAATATTAAAAAAATGATTAAATAAGAAATATTTGGATTTGGAGCTTGGTAATCCCCCTGTACCCACCTCCCTCCTCCTGTTCCTGCTCTTCGCTATTCAAATCATCCATAAAACCGTAAATGGTCTTCCGGTAGGTCTCCCAACTGAGGGTTTCATTGCCCTCCGGATTGTGCTGCTTCCACATACGATTCACATCCTCCTCGATGAACCGCCGCTGGGTGTAGGCAATCCAGTTCTTCAGCTCCGACAGATTGACCAGCCCATCCTTATTCTCATCGATGCGGTCCACAATCAGGCCCAATCGACGCCGGCTCTCCTCGGGCGTGAGGCCGTCGAACTTCTTGGACTCGTCGGGGCCCAGGAAGGCCTCGTGATCGAACTGGGCATTGTGCTCGCCCCCGTCAAAGTGCTTTTTGTGCAGCGAATCGTGCTCGAGGGGATTGTGGACCACATCTTCCGGAATGCTGGAGGCAGTTGCTCCACTTATCGCCGCGGCGGCGGCAACAACAAGTAGCAGCAGCATCTGGATTTCTTTATTCGACATCCGTTCGGTTCGAATGGAAAAATGAGACTGACCTGACTGAGACCGGAATGAGACTCGTTCAGGCTATGATGAGAAGAGAGAAACCACAAATGCTCGGGTAAATTTCTCAGGACCAGTGTTGTCAATAGTTTTTCAAGAAAAAAGCTAGATGGAAATAAAAAAAAATTTAAGGAATAGGAAAAAAATAATTTGCTTAATTTTTTTTAACATTTTTATGGATTTATTTAATGAATAGGAATTTAAATTTAAATATATAATACTGAAAATAATAAACCTTTGTGTAAGATTGACAATTGCAACTCAACAAGTCCTAAAATATTGTATTTATATTGTATCTGCACAATCCAAATCTGAAAACAATATTAAATGAGTATTATAATATTTCTCTATTTATAAATATTATTTTAAATGCAAATATGTATATCATTTCTTATTCCCAAAATGGCTTGTTAAATATGTTTCCTGTCATCTAAAAAAAAAAACTGAAGAAAGGCAAATTAAAAATCCTTATTTCCGGTTACACGCTGTTTTAAAAGGGAATTCCCGCCATTATACATTGCAAACTGCCAGACTTGTCGAAAAAAAGCTAAGTTAGCAACACTGGCAGGGAAATTAAAAGTACTAAACAAACAATCGCGCATAAACTTTGCTTTTCATGAAAATATGGTAGATTTTATATAAAATTTTTGTGTTTTTAAATAAAAAACCAGGAAGCGCAAATAAAAGTTATGAGATAAATAAAAAGTGGACCCAAAAAAATTTAATGCGACGGTAGGAAAATTATGTGTACCTTATTTTTGGAAGAACTTTGCAAAAATAGGATAAGTTTTTATATGCCATCTTTATTTTTTTAATCTTTTTTAACTGTTATTTTTGATTTTTATTAAAAAAGTTGAAAATAATTATTATTTTTCAATTTTTATATAAAAGTTGAATCATAACTGTTATTTGTAATCTTCAAAATATATATTAAAACAATTAAAAGCCTTAAAAAAGTGGATAGATAAATATTTACTTTTTTACTTTCTTTTCTAAATTATATTATTAAAAAATTAATGTTTATTTTGGACTTATGCTCTATTTAATAAATATAATTATGATTCAAATTATTACATTAGAGCGAAACAAAGTCCAAAACAAACAAGGCGCCTCTTGTACCACCAGCGTTACTTTACAATTCCCAACTGGTTCCTATCACACCTTTTTCTTATATTTTTACATCTCCAAATTCCACTTAAAAAAAAAACTATTTCTTAATTTTTAATTGCATTTATTAAACGTCCTTTCTAAAAAGCTAAAGTTAAATAAATATGTGAAATTGTGTGTTGATCTGAAGCGTCGGGCTAACTACAATATCTAGTATATATTATTTATCTCTATTTACATGGTTGTACGTGCAGGGAGGGATCCAGGATCGGGGATCAAAGGGGGATTATTTGGACTCCTCGGCGGCGTCATGTCCCAGCGAACTGAAGTCGCCCGTGTTGCAGGATATGCTGGGAATATCAAAGTTCGAGAAGCCCCGATAGTTGGCCACCTCGGGCTTCAGCGGAGAGGGGAGCAGCACAGCAGTGCCCGGCACTTCGCTGTCTATCAGGCTATCCGTGGTGCTGTCCAGCAAACTGGTGGCATCCGGGAGTGCGGATGGCTTTTGGGTAGCCAAGGGATCGAATTCGTCGAGATTCAGCTTGGCCTCATCCGCAGTGCTGTTCTCCCCACTCTGATCCGACAGGTCAAAGTCGTAGTTGATGTTGGTCAGGCCGCCCTGGAACTCGGAGCCCAGCATGAGCACATCGGCGGCCACAGGCTCCTCCAATAGGGACACGGCATCGAAGGCCGAATAATTGAAGATTGGCGAAGCGAATAGATTATCGGCTGGCTGCAGATTCTGTTGCAGCGGCGACAGGCGGCCAATGGAACCCAGGCTGGTGTCCTTTAGGGAGAGCCCCGAATCCTCCGGAGCTATGGAAGGCTTTGCCAAGCCACCAAGAGATTGGGAGGTCAGTGAACCGCCGCTCAGCACATTGGCTTGGTAATGCCCCGCCTCGCTTTCGCCCGGAAGATGCGCTCTGGCCTGGCCGATGAGAAATGCGGGCGTCTTAATAGGCAGCAGGTTGAGCGGCGCCTTGGCTATCACCGTGTCCACCCGCTCGGTCACCTCTCTCTGAAATTCGATGAGCTCCTTCTCAAAGGCGGCTATGCCGGAGCTTATCAGGGCGTTCCTCTTCTGCAGCCCCTCCATCCGCTTCATGTTCTCCGATATCAAGTGCAGGCTCTCGCAGGCGAGCAGAGCACTCTCCCACGGCGTACTGTAGGGTTGCTGGCCCGACATCAGCGCCGTGAATTCCTCACCGCTGATGCCGAGACTCTCGCCATTCAGATTCTCGATGAAGGCAATGGCCGAGCAGAGATTGGTGAAGTAGTAGCCGCCCTCGCCGCTCATCACCCGCGAGGCGTTCGTGAAGCGCGTCACGAAATTAATGTTGCTGTGCAGCCGCACCGGGTTGGCCTTGAGCACCACAAAGATCAACGCGGGCAGGAAGTCATCGGCACTGGCCGGGCCACCAGTGGCCCTTTTTAGCAGCTCGAAGATGTGGCGGCAGCAGCGGACGGTGCACTGCAGCTTCTCCTGCGGCGAGTAATACGAATCGATGCCGACCAGCTCCGATATGGCATTGTACACCAGATCCCTGGCCTCGGCATTCACCTCGTCGATGCTGCAGTCCAGATGCTTGGCCGTTATCCAGCTCAGCTGGCGTATACGCTTCTGGACCTTCACATCGCTGTCCTCATCCTCGGTGAAGTACGGACTAAAGAGGAATCTGCAAAATAAATAATAAATAAAGATAAACAGGCATTCTTCTGGCCAGTAATATCTGCCTTCAGGGCGACTCTGACTCACTTGTGGTTCTGCGTCATCACTACCTTCTCAAAGAAGTCAATGGCACTGTCGCGATCCTCGTTGGTGGCTATCTCAAAGCTGGGATCGTTGTGCACGATGTCCGAGACCTTGGTGTAGGCATTCTGCACGGCATCCGACAGCTCGTCCACATTCTTGGCACTGTTCCCGTTGATGTACTTGCGTATCTCGCTGTCCAAACGCTGAATCTCCAGCTTGAGCTTGCGTTTGCCGTCGTCGGGAATGCGGAGCTGACGCAGCTGTAGCAGGAACTGGCCCTCTGTGGGATCGGGCACATGGCTGCGCTGCTGGGTGACTGTGGATAAGGGGGATAAGTAACAATAAGAACATTACAGAGCTTAGCCTGGCCTCCTTACTCTTCTGAGCCCCCGCCTGCAGGGTTTTCTGCAGCACAGCCGTGAACTTCTTCTTCTGCAGCGTGCCGCCTGAGGTTTCTGCTGCTTCCTGCTTTCTTGGCTGCTGCTCCGCCCTGCTCCGCTCTGTGGATCCGCCAGCGGAACCAGGGGCGTGGCCCGCTGTTTCGCCTGCCTGTTTCTCTGCAAAGGGCCACTTCATGACTAAGGGTCGGGAATAACCGCGAGCGAGCGGGACTTACGCCTCAGCTTCCGCTGCTTATCGTTGAACTTTTCTCGGAAGCACATCGAGCAGAGGCCGTCGTTCTGGGGAGTTCCGTAGAAACCGCAGCCCGTGCGGCACTTCAGGTCCTGCTGCCCTAGGCGCAGCGAGGGCGGTCGAGCTGCCGTTGCCATATCGAATGGGTGAGTATTCTGGTCCGGGGGTATCTCTAGGTGTTATCTCTGGCTGTCTCCGTCGTTGTTGCCTGTTGTTTTTGTGCAAAATAATAAATAATTCGACTCAGTGTTGCCAGATGAAAATTTTGCTTTCCCCCTAAAAAATCTCAAATAGTCTTTATTTCCCCCTAAAAAATCCAGTCTTCCCACTAAAGCCTAGTACTAAGATCAACGAAAACCGCTTACGGAATTTCGTGAGCGAAATTGCTATATATTTCGTTCGGGAAGCAGTGTGACCAAGAAAAATAAAGAAAATGGCCGGAATCGGTAAAAATTTGTCCAAATCGGTCACACTGCCTTGTATTTCCAGGTGTTTTATGTAAACAAGCAAATGAAAAGCACACAAGCACACTGCAACCTCACTAAGGAAGAAAGGATATTTAATCCCTACACCAAAGTCTGCGCCCTGCGTCGTCAGAGCTCCTCCGCCTCGCTCAGCTCTCTGAGCTCTTCCGTGGGCACGCCTGGCCATGCTCTGGACAATACCAAGCGCTTGAACCACAGCCTGGACGACAATATGTCGCGACATGCGACCGCAGCGGCTCGCCGGCAGAGACGCACCTCGGCCAAGGCCCACCAGAGCCTCGATGAGTCCAAGATGCTGGCCCTGATCGAGGGCGCCATGGAGAACTCGAATGTAAAGTCAGTTCAGGACTTTTCTT
>VNJO01000111.1:0-24423 GCA_008042535.1 Drosophila tani
AAAAAAAAAAAATCAAGGAATAATCCTACCTGAATCTGTATATCAAGTTAATATAACTATGAAAATTAAAAGACTCTATACAATTATAAAAGGTGTTAACATAGAGGTTTTTTATATTATTTATTATTATTTGCACAGCAGTTCAGATGGCAAACTTAATACAATCAATTTCAGTCATCCTCATCTTCATTTAAAGTTGATTTTATTTTAATTTAATTGAAATACTGGCAGGTGATAATTCAGGCAATAATATAAAATCGACTTTGCTGTTTTTTTTTAGTGTGCCAAGATTTTATGCCTCCACTCCTGCGCCATTTTGCCTTGATCCTAGATTTAATGTGAAATTTAGAGAAGGGCTGGGGCGGGGCTTATGGAATACCGGGGCAATAAAATAAATATGCCATTGCCATCCTGGCTGCATAATATTCGGCTCGTCGTTCCTCCAAACCATTCGCAGCTGTGCAGAAATGCAAATTGCAGACGAGCCGCCGAGTTAGAAGCGAGTTTCCAGTCACAATTACCATATAAACGGATATTTATTGACGCTGGCCGCCGCATGCGACAATTGCCAAAGCATTTATGGCAGCGCTTTGCGATTTTATGGTTTTATAATGTACGTCGCTGATTATCGCGCATGATATGCGAATTAAATTTTTACAATTTGCCAAATGCAAATATACTCCGCTCAGGCAGCCATTGGCTTTAGCCCTCCGCCGTGCGGCGTCCTCTTAACGGCCATCGTCAGCGGCATCGGCATCCATTTTAATGAGCCCGCGATCGGATCGAGGACAAACGAATTTCAATAATGATTCAATTTTAATTCGAGCGCGGCTTCGCCGGACTCTTAATGGAAATCGAATGCAATCGGCTAAGCGCTCAATTAGCGGATCCATTCGCCTCTATAAGCGGCCTGCGCCAATCGATTCTCACATATCAAAGGCTTGCGATAGTCGGAAAAATATACATATAGATATTGTAGGGGTTCTCCAAGAGGGGCTCTCCAAGAGGGGCTCTTTATGAGGGGCTCTACTAGAGGGGATAGTGGCAGTGCGTGATGGGGTTTCGAAATGCGGGCAGCTGATGTAATATTCCCAGGCCAAGTTCGAATCAGAGTGCCGGCATTGGAGAAATCGAAGCGAATGGTGTAATGTCTTAATGAGAATATCCATTAGAAGAACAAACCAAAAAAAAATGAAAGATTTGTCATAAAAAAAAAATAAATGCAGGGAATATATATATATCAACAAGTGAAAATATGCCTTAATTTTTGGTTTAACACTATTTGCTATGTGGGTCTGTAGACATATTGCCAAAATAAAGGCATTTAAATTGGTAAAAAAAACTCAAGTTTGTTTCAAATAAAAGAATGTAAAAAGTAAATAAATGAACTTTTGAATCTTTTAGAGATCTTTAATTTTTTATCCAATAATTTATAAATATTAGGTTTAACTACAAGATTATTTAGAATTTGTCTGTGGATGTGGTTTTAATAAATACTAACTATATCGAATACTAAGTTAATTATGGATACTAGATATGTATCTAATGGAAAAACCTTAAGACAAATAAATGTCTTACAAAGAGCGGTAAACACATATTTTTTGGAAATAAAAGCAACCATTTTCAGTCAATCCTGATTGCATTTAATGTGCATTTGGACGTAAACCCTTTCAACACATCCACAAGTTTGTAGTGCAGGACTAGCGTCATCAGATTTTTTCCATTTCCGGTGGCCACCGCAGTTGCCAAGTTTACAGCAAAATTTTTGATGGCCGCTCCTCTCTCACATCAAATGTAATATTTTTTGTCCGAAAACCAAACTCAATATTCAGAACGCAGCACAGGGAATTTCAATATTTTGCTTTTGTTGTTTTCAATTTACGAACATTGAACATCAGCGAAACGTGTCGCGTTCGCGTGGATTTCATTTATGGCAAACAGAACGGAATGGGGCCCAGAGTTATGATCTGCCCCCGCCTAGAAACGTCGTTTCGGGAGGGGATTACATCTGAGTCTGGGAATGCAGGGACTCAGATACAAGATACATGCACAGATACAGCCGGCCCACACATGTCCCGATGCGAATAAAGAATGCGAATACATGCACATAAATTTTAAATTTCGCCTCTCGCATTTTTCCCCCGCTGTAAAGCCAAATATATACAAGTGTTCCCATTCCCACTCACTCCCTGCTGCATATAGTAGTATCATGATCCCTGCAAATAAGCGAATGGGAAAACGTAAAAAACAAGCACGGAGAAATACAGAAAAAACGCGGAGAAAAAACCCCAATGCGAATAAGCAAATCGAAAAGAATAAGCAGCGCCTGCGACAGCGGAGGAAATATTGTTATTGCTCATGCGACATGCATAAGCAAAGAGCTGCGTCCGATCCGAAGACCCAGTCCACATCCAAAGTCCCCGGCCACATCCACGTCCACATCCCAGACCCATTGCCCAAGTGCCAGGCCACGCCAGACCAACCGGAGCGAGGGAGCCACACTGCAAAATACGGCGCAGGCGAAAACGTATTAAGTGCACCGAAAAAATATTTGTGAAACCTTGATCATAGGGATTTTTGGATAGGATCTTGCCCTGTTCAAATGAATAAAAATATGATCAAGCTGACATCAGATTTAGGTAAAAATAAAAAGTATTTTCGAGAGTTTAATTATGTATTTTCAATGAAGTAAATTCTTAAAAAATTACTGGACATTGTAAAAAATATTCATTTTAAAAATTTAAATAATAAATAAGAGATATATTTTATATTCAAAATATTTAAATATTATGTTCCGAAACTGGCTGTAAAATACAGTGGTACAAAGGCTTAAAATGTCCACAAAAAACTGCCCCAGAAATATTTTCCATCCGAGTCTCAACCGAAATTAAAGAGAAAATATTTGATTTAAGTAAGGATGCTTTAAAATGAACGTTAAAATATTTTTTAGTTAGAAAGACAGATAGCTTCATCCCACTGTGCGGGTGCGATGCCACCCGGGGGCACCTGAAGCGGGGAAAGGGAGCAGCGGAGGTGGACGATGGCAACGAGCACTCTGAGAGTTCGTCACATGCAAACAACGACAATGACACGCCGCGGGGATATAGAGATTGTTTGCGGAATGAAAGGAGGTGGCGGAGGCAAGGCAGGGATCAGGGATCGGAAGGGAAATGGAAATGAAAATGTGGGTGGGGATGGGGAGGTGGAGATGGAGATGGAAATGGACGCCCAGTGGCAGGCAGCCGGGGTCTGCGTCAGCTCGTGTCATCGTCATCGCCATCGCGCTATCGTTGACAAATGTTGGAAAAACAAATTTTTATACTTGTTTTCTCTGTGTTTTTCGTTGTCGCTTTTCATTTTTGTTGTCTCTGTTTTTTTTTTTTGCTTTTATTTTTGTTGGTTGGCCGGGTTTATTTGGCTGTTTTATTTTTCACAGCGCTGCAAAATATGCCACCGTGTGTGTGCACAGAGCTATAGGTGGAAGTGGAGGATAGTGCTGCTGCTGCTGCTGCCAGTCCCCGCCTCCAGAGATATTCCGAGATATTAGTCATAAAACGAGCACACACACAAATATATATACATATATATAAATTCATTTGGGCATGCAGGAGTAAACCCCCCGAAAAACAAAAATCCCCACTCCTGCAGTGGAGTTATGAAGATGGCGGCGGCCAGGTCGTGCCGGGCTTTTATACGAGCGACACTCTCCGCGTCCTCCATCAAATGGGAAACCTAATTTTCTAGGGTAATCCTACCCAGCAGCCAGTACCTACATGCAAACATAAATTATGCAGATCCTGCAAACGTGCTTAGATGACATTTTCCCGGGGCCGAGATGGTGCGTCCATAAAGGTAACACAAGCACACACACACACATCCTACCCTCTCTGCCTTCTGCGGGGGTGGAATCATTTACGTAATGCCGGCCAGAATACTACAAACACCAACTGCATAAAAAGTTTTCCGCGCAAATAGCAAAATGGCCAGGAGGAGGACTCAGGCATCAGAAGTCAGGCTCTGGATTCAGGAGTCCTCGTGGTCCTTTGCTCGTTTATGTGGATGCTGCCCGGCTGCCCGGCATGTCCAGCCATTTGGCTTATCCTTGATGAAACTAATCCCAACTTTGCCATTTTTATATGCATGTATTTCTGCGAGTGGCCCACAAAAAAGTTTTTTTGCCCAATCTTTTTACGACTTCATTTGACAGCATCCCGCAACCGCCAGCGGAAGCGAAAAGGACGCAAACGAAACGAAACGAAACGAGAGCAGCATGAAAAGTAATAAGTCACCGAGTCACGACAAATGCCACGACCACGCCTGCTTTCCTGCTCGAAAATATCACCGCCCACATTGCACCACACACAGCCACACAACACAGTTATCCCCCTTCGGGCTCCCACCAACAGATCTGCAGTCTTTCACCCTATCTGGTTTTATTTATTCCATCGATTTGCTAGTGGGCTTAGCACTATTTAACAGGTTTAGTTTTGGGAGGTTTTAAAAAATATTAAATTTTAATAACTTTTGAAAAAATACTTTTCTATACAGAGGATAGCTAAGTTCGTTCAGGAACGCTTTAACTAGAGAATATTAAAACTTAACCTAATTTTGGCAACAGAAAAAATAGAAAATAATAGAAAAAAATATTTAGCTTCCTTAAGAATTATTTTTCTTCAACATTTTTTGAAGTGTTATTTTCTTAATTTCGTTATTTATCCTCCAGTTATGTTGTCCAGTGTTTGAAGCGCAACACCCTGGCACATACTGGGGTTTGGCAGCTTTGGCTCTGCAGCTGTAAATGATTTCATTGGAGCCCCACCTTAAAGCAGCTAAACTTTTTTATATGCGCTTAGCCAACTGGCGCCTCCGGTCGAGTTCCCCTCCGCTTCTGGCTGCCACTCCCGCGCTGGTGGTTGGGAGCTGGCTCCTTGCTGCTGTTTGTGCAATTTCGCGCTGGTTGCATTTCCAGTTTCAGTTTTTGTTGCCTCTCGACGCTTAAAACGCGAACAAGGACTGGTGCAGGAGCTGCAGTCGGAGCGGGGGGGCACTATCGGAGCGGTAAGGGGTCCGGGTCCTCGTAAAAGCCACAGATCGCTGACAGCGCTGTTGGAGCCAAGCGAATTTCGCCGCGCGTTATTGGGCAACGCAATTCAGGCTGCCAAGGAAGCGTGTCGAAATGTTGCCAAAGGAGAGCGAACCCTTTGCAATGTTGCACTGCGAAAAACGCATTATCGTGTGGAGGTCAGCAGCATATGGACATTAAAACAAAGTCGGGGGGACATTAACAAGGGAGTATTTTAGGGGTTTTGGGTAGCTAAAAATGCCACAATATTCTCTAAAATCTCACTAAAGGTAAAAGTAGAGAATTTATTTAATTATTTAAATAATAAACGCTTCCTTTCTTACTTCTTCTATACTTTTTAAATTATTCCTTAAAGGCAACTCCCCCAGAAAACATTGTCCTGCCCAGAACCTGTCCCTGATTCCCTCTCCAGAAATACTTGTCAAGATGTTGTACTCGCCCCATTGCGATTTCTGATTAAATTCCAAGCAAATTTGCTGGAAACTCGACGAGTTCCCCCAACGGACCCGGCAATTAAGATGCCTTTAATTGAGGAACATCTTCCTTCTGACTCCCCTTGGAGAGCGCTCAGTGTCCGATTCGCCGCTGTGTATTTACATATGCCCTCCGCTCGCATCGTAAACTTTCTTATGGGAGTTTCTAGTTTTGGCTCAGCGTCAAGAATCAGGCATCCTCCGAGATGCGAAAAGTTCAAAACTATTTGAATCTCTGCGCCGTAAAAAGCGGGGCCAAACGATTGCCGAGCGCTGTCTCCAGTCGCAATTAATTTTCTCCTCCTGGCTTCCTGTCCTCCTCGCCAGGACGGCAGCTGCCGTGCCCTTATTGCGATCGAATGAATGTGTTTTGGCATTCAGCCTATTTCGTCTTCTAATTGAACTGTCACTTCCAGTCCCTCCCTCTGTTTTTTTAGCCCTGCCATAAAAACGTGGCCCCGCAAACAAAGTTTCCCTTGCTGGGCGGGCAGTAAATAAATTGAAACGAATTCAATTGGCAGCGCAATGTATACAGGCATCGAAGACAAACAAATAAAGAGACTTGGTGTTGACAAACGAAAGATAAACAAATTCAAAAGTCAGGGCCTTCCATCCATCCCGCTCCACTGAACTTCTTCAGTTATCAATGTCAGTCATTGGCGCCCCGGTCTTATACAGTGTCCAGTTGTCCGCAGTCTTTTGTCCGGCAACTCTCTTTGGCGTAATAAGCTGTTTGCTTTAACGGCGCTCCTCCTTGTTTTTGGACCGGCCTCTCCACCGGCGAACATAAACAAAAATAATGGCACTGGAATCCCCAGAACGGACCGACGGACAAACAGAGCGGGCAAAGGAAAACACCATAACGTCAGAGCCGACAACTACGACTTCATAAATTCGACTGGCGTATTTATTTATAATAATTTATTTCAATAACAACGCCGGCCATTCATCTCCCTCCATCCATCCATCTTGCCGCGTTCGTTTTCCCTTGTGACTTCATCTGGGGTCTGGTCTGGTCTGGGGTACATATTGGTTTGGGCTTGTTGTCGTTAAGGGGCCCCAAGGAGGACTGAATGCATAAGTATTCGAATTTCGAATATCAATTTATGCATCTCGAGAACTGGGGAGCCGGCATATTTTTACAGTTTTCGATGGAATGCTCTTTGGGGAAAGTGTTTTTCCATTCGGAGTGAATTGATTTTAAAGAGCTTAGTTTGCCCGAAAAGTGTGAATAAAAATGAAGCGGCTTTGCTGGGAGCATGAGGTTCCAAACAGTTGTTTCCACCTGCTATCGCATTGTTCGATCTATGAGGCCCATGTTCATGTTTATTTAATGCTGCCCCAACATGACATTTGCAATTATCAAGCTGATTATGAACATTAGTTAAGTATTTATTGGGTTAAATCGATTTGGTTTTCAATAAAAGTTTTCTTTTACATTAGCATTTTTCGAGGTTTACTAATCAAGAGAAACATGCTGGTTCGGGAATAATAATAGATTTTTCTCTGGACTGAAAAATAAATATTGTTTGAAAACCTTTAAAGTAAAGTGCGAACTTTATTACCTTTCGTTAATATTTTTCTGAATAATGTTTATTAAAGGCTGCCAATATGCTTTCCCGACTTTATTAAAGTTCCTATCTGAAATCTTAAATAGAGACTCAAGATGACTCAGTTCCATTCCCGGCATGCACTTAAATTTTTGCAAAAATATCTCCATTTTCTCCCCCAAGCCCGCGGATGCTTTAAGGCTCCAACTACAGGTAATTCCGTCGCACCTTACGTTTTTGTAACATGAAATGGAAATTCGCGCTGTGAAAGGAAGCAGAGAAGCTCTCCCACCCTTTCGGCCTCGTGTTTTTGTGCAAGTAATTTACAGAATAGAATTCTTAATTAAATTGGAGTACATTTCGTGTTTCGCCCCCTTCGGCTTACCGGCTATGGCGACGGCGACGACGACCATCTTCTCATTTACCTGGAGAGCCGGGGAGCTCCCAGTTCAACCCCCGCCCTGAGCACTGCGCATATAAAATGGAGCCGACGTCAGAGAAGCCGTTTGAAGAATATTTGCTGCATATTCAAGAAACCGAGAGCCCTTTGCCCTTTGCCATTCCTTGCCGGAGCTCTGCCCTTTGCAAATCCACGCCCGCCTCTGGCTTTTCCGCCCCTTTCGGTTACCTTTTTTCTTACCTGAGCTGGCGCTGAAACATGCGAAACTTATTTTGCAAGTTTTATGTCGACGTCGACGAGCAGCAGCTTTTATTTTTTTCTCCTTTCTTTTCTTATTTTCTCCTTTTACATTTTTTGCCCTTTTCCAGTTTTCACATTTGGCTCTCTGGCTCAAATTACAAATGCACTGAGAGAAAGTTGGGATTAAATTAAAGGAATAAAGAAAACTAAACAAAAAAATTTTAATAATTGCTTAATGGATAAAAGGCTGAAAAAATGTGCCTAAATTAAGCCTGCATTTTTTAAAAGTTTCTAAATCATATAAAGAAACTTCGAATTAAATAATTAAAATCATAGCATAGTTTTTATAGATTTAAATATTGTTAAATATATCATTCTATTCATTTTCGATATTTAGAAATATTTTTTCCGCCATGTAGCGGATGCATAAAATTGTCGGCGAAAAAACTTAGAAACCCAAGGCGATTCAGGCGAGCGAGCAGGATCCAAAGAGGCTCCAATGCCACACCCACTGGCACAGCACATCCACTGGCACTGGCACATCCATGGCCACATCCACGCCCCTGGCTCGAATTGCATGGCAAGATGCCATCGCCATTTGGCTGGCTGAATCGCTGGCAGACGATGGCGATGGGAACCCAAGCATAAAATAGAATTTCTAACCAGCAGCGAGCAGCGACTTAAAGCATTCCCATTTCGTGGATTAAATGAGAGTTCAAGTCGGGAGTGCGGGAGGAAGAACGGGTTTATCTCGGGTCCCAGCCTCGCATAACTCAGCGACCGTTATGGGTCCAGAAAGAGATACAATTTGACAGATACAATGCGAGAAAACTGAGCGGCATTACAGAGAACAAAATCAATATAGGTTAAAGAGAGGCAGTTTAAACTTAGATTTTATTTTAAAATATTTTATAAAGTGACAATTGAAAGGAGAATATATATTTTTATTCAGATATATATTCTTTTGAGTATGTATCACTACCAACCTAAAGAACATTTTAGGGTAATTTTCCTCAGTGCAGGGCAAGATAAAAAACCATCTACTCCAGGCTCTGCGAACAAACATCGATAATGCTTAGGAGCTCAGGAACCCGAAATCCAGATAGTTTTGGCCTGTTATTGTTTCCCGAGCGAGGAAGAGTTGTGCGCTCCGCGCACCAAATACGCAGCGGGATAAACGACCTCGACCACAAAGGCGTTTGTTATGGTCATTAATGCTTTTATTGGCCCAGAACAGAATCCTGCCGCTCCAGTTGAGGCCGTGAAATATGGAATTTGAATCCGAATCCGAGTCCCGATATGGCCGAAGGTCAGTCGGCAGCAATAAATTTGATCGAAGTGCTCTCGTTTTCATCCGAAAATCTGTCCCAGGGTCATTGGCTTGACCTCTTTCCTCTGTAATTTTTTACGGCCCATTGCAGTTATGCGAGAACATTACGGAATCCCTGGGAATCCTGGGCATTCGAATCGGTCGAGGATCGAACTCTTTACGCTGCTGGAGACCCGGTGGCCAAGTGCTCGGAGAGCCCGCTCACGCTCCGCATAAAGCGATGCGATTAATGCAGAACATGCCCGAACTCTGAACTCATCATCATAAAATCGAGGCAACGACAACTACAGCGATGGGCTGTGGGCGTTGCTAGGTGGTGTTTTTGTGGGCGGGGCCAGTCCCGAGCCAAATTAGTGCGATTCCAGATGAGGCCCCGGCATGTAACCCCATCCACACAGTGCCATTCACTGGGCCTCCGATAATAGCAATGAAGTAGAAAATCCCGAAAAGCTCTGAAGCGCATAATGATGAGAAGAGATGGGAGTGGGGAATGGAAAGGGGAGGTGGATTCCGAAGAAGAGGAGGAGACATCTATTGGGGACGCATATCAATGCCGGTGGGAGGAGGCAGACTCCGGTCCCCGGAATAATGCCCGACTATAAGGCGACTGAAATGCCAACGAAACGGAAAACTAATTCCGTCGTTTGGGAGTTAAATGGCAAGGCCGAAAACAAAGGCCAGTTGGGGAGTGTGAATCACACTCTACGCATCTCCACAGTGGTTTGGGTGTGAGGGAATCTTAATTAGCTTAAAACCATTTCGGGGAGTTGCTTGAGTTTATATTACTAGAGCTAAATCCATTTGAAAATTACTCTTTAAAATTATTTTCACATAATTAAAACAGATTGGTTATTCAAATAGAATCTTTGCTTAGATTTAAAAAATTGATTACGGTTTTCATATTAAATTTCAGCATAATAAAATAGATTATTACCCATCATTTGATAATTTCGTTCAATTATATTTATTAATCTTTACTGTATTCCAACTTGTCAAGTAGTTCACCATATTAAGACGTTAACTACGGTTTTATTGCATTTTAATTAAGATTTTTATATTTATTATTCCCATTAATATTTTAAAGTCACTTTAAACTGTTGTAATTGACCAATAAAAACCTTAAGTTGCTTCGTAATGTGGTTGTCAATGGAAATATATAGAAAGCTATAGCAATTGTTGTTCAAAATTGCCAAAATCTCAAGCCGTTAGATCTTTTCTATTTGTGGGAAAATAATTATAAATCTATTAATGTTTTGTTTTATAAATTGATAATTTATTGCCCTCTAAATGCCGTTAAAAAACTTGTTCACTGCGTGTTTATTAAGCCTAAGCATTTATCATCCAATTTCTTTGTGTTGAAGGCGCCAAAAACGTATTTATAATGGGTTTTGATCTAAAAATATCAAACCATTAGAATTGTGTTAAGAATAGCTCTTTTTATATATTTTTGAAACTGTTGCTCAATATATTTTTCAGTAAATTATTTTCCCTAGTATCGTGATAATATATAGAAGTCAATCCACTGTGCAAGGACTTTCCTCCCAAAAGGTTTTTCCAACCAAAGGCACGTTTCTGTTGCTGGGCTCTGACTTTGCTGTCGGGATAAACGATTTCCAATAAAAATACGGCTTTGCTAGTGTCCCGGAAATTCGGTTTTGGCCCAGGCACAGGAATCCCGGCAATCTCGATCCCAATTCCAGGTTCTGGTCGAAGGTTGATGCTATCGCGTTCGATTGTTGATGGGCGGGCGAGCTACGGGGATGCCGATGCGGATGTGGATGTGGCGGATATACGGAGGTCGAGGTGGCGCACGATGGAGCATTAAATTGTATTAAAATGCGCAACGCACACACACTTTTCTTCCTACACACAAACACCCTCGGCCTGCCCTCGGGGCCGCCTCACGCCCCCAAAACTGCTCCCCGAGCGCCTCCACTAAAAGACGGCATTTATTTTTAGTCGCGGCCAAAAGTCTAGGAAACCTATAGAAGGAAAGGGACGCTGGGGGACCGCTGTCGAATTCCTGAACAAATGGTATTTTATTTATTTTTATTGGCAAATGTCAACGAGGCGTCGCTTCCTTTGTTGCCTGCCTGCCGATGGAAATCAAATCGGAGAGTTTGTTTTAATTCTGGCACGGGTCCCTGTCCTCTTCTCTTGATTTCTCAGTTTATTGGGCTGGCAGTCCCATGAAATAGTTTCGCTAATGTATTTCGGGCTCGCCATTAAAACTAAAGAGCACACTTGAAAGGCGATTCATTTCAACTTTGATTCGATTCCAGTTGAAAGTTTAAATTGTAAAATACTTTGGAGGCGGCTTTGTTTGTGGTCTTCAAGTGCGCTGAGAAAACCAACATCAATTTGTAAAAATAAGGGAATTAAATATTTAAAAGTTCAATAAAAAAGTATATTTTTAATATCTTTAAAGCAAAGGTTTAGATTTATTTAATGTATAACTATCTTTTTTTTTAACCAACTGTATTTAGCTGAATTTACATTTTACTGTGCAGGTTATTATATCGAAACACAGTTTGCTACATGGTATTTTTTTGATCGACTAAACTCTCTTTATTCGATGTGTATTCTATGTTTATAATACACTTAGTAAAAAAACATTTTAAACAATTTCTTATTAGAATCATATATTTATTTGGAAAAGATTGAGAATTTGGGAGTTGATTGAATTGTTGTTTAAGGCGAGACATAAAAAAATAAAATATCTTCTAAGTATCTATAGCAAAAGCCACTACAACCTGGAGGTTAAAAGATTTAAAATTGAATTAATTGGAATTTAGAAGTATAGATAATTTTTTTGTAAAAATAAAAAATGAACGAAATAAAAATGTAGATTTATAGCAAAGGAAAATGTTTTTCTGCTACAACAGGCTTATTTAAATTGAAAAAAGTTAACATATATTTGCTAAAATCGAAGAGTAAAATTTTAAACACATTTGGATATTGTTTAAATTATAATATCTGAGGAAATATATGTATTTTACTAAAAAAAACCTATATTTGTTGTTACCAATTACCCCTTAATGTTAACTATATTAATATTATTAAAATTTTGATTAATTTTTAGCTAAAATTTCCAAACAAAATGCCGTCGGCTGAATCGAAGATGTCTGCCATACGATTTTCGTGGTGTTGGTGTAGAAGCGGCGCAGAGGAGCGGAGCGGAATTAATGAAGCGCCATCATGGAGGAAGAAGAAGAGCCGGGAGAGGGGAAAGGCAGTGAGGCAGAGAGCAGAGACAAATGTGGAATGCCTTTGGAATGTATGAGTAAGCGACTGCGACGCCGGCAGCGCTGTCTACGCGATGGTTGCCTAGCGACATCGGCGGCCATCATGGATATGTATGTGAGAGAGAGCCTCTCTCCCGCCGCCTCTGTCGCCCTCTCCCTCCCACCAACGGAAACGGTTCGCTGCGGCCATGCTGCTCTGCTCTGCTCGCCGCTCTGCTCTGCTCGGCACTCACCTGCGACGGCGGCTGTTGTGAAGTTCTTGCCTAAATTCCGGAGCAGCCGAAAAACAGCCAAAAGCCCAAACAGGATTGCCATCGAAACGGCCGAAATTCCGACTGAGTTTCTGCGACTGCGTGGTTACAAAAACGAAAAAGAAGAAAGCAGAAACAGAGCCTGAACGCAGGAGGAACTTTTCCAGGGGTAAGTAACAGAAATTGGGGGTGGCTAGGCTAGACAGAGAGGGGTATAAACGGAAATAGGGAGCTATGCGCAGAAAGGTCCAGCCAGTAGACAATACACAAACCCAGTAGTTGATGTCACCGCTAACCTAACAAGATAGTTGATCCAATTGGAATTTATTTTCGAACTAATGAGGATTCAATTTACAAATAAAACAACAAATATTTTTTATTTTTAGAATTGTATTACATTTTTTATAAATGTTATTTTCCACGAGAGTAATTATGTAATATATTTTATGTATAATAAATAAATAAAATAAATTCAAATTAAAAACTTTTTCACAAAGTGAAAACTAGATTTTTTTAACAGTAACATTTTAGACAAAATTATTATTTTGTTTTATGAAACAAGAACTTTTAAAATTTAGAAGCCATTTTATAAATAAAAAATACCAGTAAATTAAAAAAAAGTTTAATTTAAAAGTATTTAAAATATTTGAAATATTTTTAAAGAAACGTTTATTTGTATTATATATTTTTTTTTATAAAAATAAAATATTTCAATAAGAATTTAAAGGCAGACAAAACACAGCCGCTCTCTTTCTTACCAATACACTCAAACACTCAGCCACTCTCTTCCAATTGGATTTGTCATTGTGTGCGTGCAGGCTCTCTTAGAAGCGCTCTCTTAAGCTCTCCGCTTTTGCATATGTATTGGTGAGTGAAGCTCTTAAGGGCTTCTCTTTTTGTCTTAATTCTCTTTGTCACCACTGCACCTGTTCGTTTGCGGCTCTCTTAGAGCCAACTCCACCGTATATTTTGTTTTTCTTTTTTTTTGGCGCGTTGCTCGTATGCTCCAATGTTTTTGTTTGCCTTGGCGCACGCTCTTCCCCTCGCTTTCTCCCCGAGCCCGCGCTCTCTTTGCTCCCCTGTGACAGCTGCCATTTGCTTATTGGATGCCGCTGCAGTTGCTCTTTCTCTTGCTTTTCCCACTGCGCCTCGCAGCTTGAAATCTTGTTAGAATTTAATAGAATCTCAAAAGTCCTGCGCAAGTTGCGCTGCTTTGGGGAAATGCAATTTCCTTTTTTACGATTTTCCAGCTTTTCCACTCGCCTTCCCATTTTTTTCCCTCGTTTTTTTGGGCTTGCATTCATTTTTTGAGGGGCATTTCGGGGCGGGAGGAGTGGTGACTCTGTGTGGAATATAATAAGTTTTTCGCTCGCCTGGCAACAAAGTTGGATGCATTGTGGGTGGCGAGTATCAAACAATGGCAGTGCTCTGCTTTTTGCTGATAAGAATGATTGGAGCAATTGCAAAACACAACAACAATGTTGGAGCGGTGGAAAGAGAGGTCAAGACAAAGTCCCTGCCAATGTGTATTTCCATCCGTCCCAATTGGATATTGTCTCCTGGTCCCCTTGGTTCTTGACACGGCTAAACGGCATTCGAATTGAGATCAAAGTAATCGAATTATCGATATCGCCGCCCATTTAATTAAATTAAATAACTTATTATAATAACAAAGGTCCAGGGCCAAGGGAAAATGCCAAACGAGGCCAGACATTCGTGATAAGGTGCAGTTAATTATCATTTCCATTCCCGATTGCATTCACATTCGTCACAGTTTCGCGCCTTCACCCACATAAACAAATCAATCGGATCGGAATATATACGAACGTACGCTTACATACCCATATACACGTGTGGAAATGTTTAAATATATCGCATTGTTTGTTATTGAAACAATGCGCCTACACATTCAAGTCGAACACAAACATTTATTTTTTCGACTTTTCTCTCCGTTTTTTTGTTTACTTCGCACATTTGAATAGAGCGAACAGCGAGCGGAGGAGAGGTCAAATTTATGCATGACCTTCAACAGCGCGGAGAAATTAATTTGTGTTAACTAATTCATTGAGAGATTATTTAAAATATGATTAATTTTGTTAGGTTTTAAAAAAATGGGAGTTCCTACGATAGAACTCAACATTTTTAAGAAAATATTAAAAAAGTATCCCTGTATCGAAGCAGAAGCAATTATCTTGAATTTTTCTCTTTTTAGTATTCAAATTTTGATGTTCAGTATTTAAATTTACTAAAGCTAACAAATAATAATTTTGAATAACCTTAGGCTAATTAAATCATATATGAGTTTGTTAAATAATAAATTCAATAAATCTCAATCTTGATAAGCTTAATTTTCAATTATTAAGTTAAACATTCGCTTATCTAAATTATGTACCCTTTAATTTTTAATGGGTTCAAAATCAAGTGTTATTACCCCGTCTTAACCACTCAACAAACGGGTTTCGGCTTAACTCCTTAGTCGAAACATATGGGAATTCGGATTTCAATTCGGTACTTAAAATCCTTGAATCCAGTACCAACAATAAAACATAAATGCAGAACTGGAGGCGAATTAAGTAGGTGCAAAAGGCGATGAATAAACACAGGGGACAGTAAAAACTTAAGACCGAAATCAATCTGTAAATTGGCGCAAATAACTCCGGCAGGGACATAAATCGGGGAGGCATTACGGATCCAGAGATCCGGAGATGAAGCCACTTGACGGGATTCCCAACTGCCAACTGCCAACTGCCGGATTGATGGCAGAAGCCAGGAGAACTTCGGAGGACGAGCAGCGGACGTCATAATCGTTTCAGTGACAAAGCATAAAATTTGAGTTTTACGATTTAACTGGGCCATAAAGCAACCAATTAGTGTCAGTGGCGGCGGAGGGATTGGGATTTCAGGGGGCTCCTGCCGTTTCTGGGGGGCGGTGCGTGTGGATTGAATACTCGCTTGCCTACGGTTATGAGTGTGAAATGCGTTTAATTGCTTTATGATAATTCCGACAGCTCATTAAAAGAGTCCACAACAAAAAAACAAAGTAAAGCCAAGAAGCCTTACTGTTTACCGTTTACCGCTTGCCGGCTTCTGTATTTTCTTCGTACTTTCGGTATTTGCGTTTTCCGTTCAACTGAGTTTTTAAGGAGCTGCCTAATATACGACTTCCCACTGCCACAAAGCCCCAACCTGAATCTGAATCTGAATCTGACTTCGAAGCAGGCCCACGGTAGGGAGTCATAAAAGTGACGACAATTTCGTTTTATTTTTTATGACAGAGCGTCGCCTGCGGTCTCCAGTTCTTCATTTTTCCACCAGGTGAGTCCTCCGATTCGCATGTGTGTGTGAGTGAGTTGTGCAGGTGAATAATTTTCATTGCCGTAAATCACTGTGTCAATCGCCGTTGTAATGGTCGTCCAATGGATGTACACGAAAATGGAGACATCGACGAGGATTTATGGCCAGAAAACCAGGGGGAAGAGAAAGATACATAAATTGTGAATACATTTCCATATCTTGGCTTAGTTAATTAGAGAACTTTATTGGGGAAAGACATATGTACAAATTAAAAATAATATTTCCAAGGTTTTTCTATATTTTTAAAAACTATATATATATATATATTTTTTTTTTTTAAAACACTCAAATGCTAATGCAAAATAATAAATAAATAAGTAAACTCAATACTGCTACTAATTGCCTTTAAAACATAAATATAATTCATGTCAAATTAATTACAAGTTGCACTCGAACGCGGACCAGAATAATTTTTCTTATCTCAATTAAGTGCCATCTATGGCAAATGCATTTACCAGAAACATGCCCAAGGCCCAGACAAATTGCACTGGCAATTATTAATTTAAATAATTAGGCCGAACCGAATGCGGCTTGGCCAATCGATTAGAGGTTGGCCGGGCCCAGAGCCAGCAGCCAACTTTCAAGTCTCAGAGGCATTGTTTATTTGAAAGTCAATCTCCAACCAGAGTGCGCGGCAACGGCTTTCAACTCTTTCAAGTCCCGAATCCTCAGGCAAAGAACTCGCTCTTCGAATAAATAAAATAAAATGGCCAGCAGGCGGGAAGGCTGGTAGGCTGGCAGGCTGGCAGGAAATTTGAAAACAAACAAGCGGCCCCAAGGTGAGTTGGGGTAAACAAAAATGAAGAATGTGCGCTGATTGACACTATCCGGTGCACATGGTAAATGGTAACTGGGGAATGCATTTCCATCTCCATTTTCATTCCCATTCCGGACCCGTACCTGTACCTGGGCCCCAATCCCATTTAGCGTTTCCGCCGCGGCCATATTTCAATCGAACTGTCCGGGGGAATATCTGATTAACATGGGCGGCATCCCATGGGTTTATTAAGCCATAAATTAAGCGGGAATGCTTCTGCAGCTTTTGATGGATTGCTGTGAGCTCCAGCTCTGACTCTGAAACAAACCAAACTAAACTATTCGCGCTGCCCCAGCCATTTTTCATTCCAACTAAAAAGCGACGAAAGCGGAGCAGCAAAAAAATTATTTAATTTACCTAAAAGCTTTTGCAGCTGCTGTCGTTTCCCCAATTTTTCGCTGCATTCCTTGCCTCATTCCACACATTTCCACATTTTTTTTTCTTTTTGACAAAATGAAATATTTAAGCCCCTCGGAGGAGAAACTGACTAAATCGAGGCTAGGAAACTTGAAATACTATATTCGTGTGTATCTCTGTGCTGGCGTGTGTATCTCTGAAATGTCTAAAAGCATTTCTACTTTAGTTTTCATTTCTGGTTGTCGGTCTGCTTCTGGCATTCTGCCTGCAGCTCTTTGTTGTTTTCCCCGCCCCATTTTATATTCTTTGATTTCGTCGAGTTTTCCCATTTCCATTGCGTACGTATCATCATCATCAGTCGCCCATTGTGTTTTCTCTTTTTGTTTTTCTCGATTTCTTTTGCCAATTTTTTCCTTAATTTCTTGGCAGCCTCCACACACTCGAAATAAATTTGACTCTGAATTCTGCGAAAGTATGAGAAAATTAATTGTAATAATCTAGGAAAAATATTGAAAAAATGTGAGATATTATCTACTCTTGGCTCAGGGATAAAAAATGGGTTTTTAGCTTAAATTTCAAACTTCAAGAAATAAAAGTATGATTTGTTATTTTCCTAAGTTACAAACCCATTTCTTCGAGTGCAGCTACACCTCACTCATTCATTCTCAACTCGTCTCCTTCGCATTTTCGTTTCGCATCATAATTTTCCGTTCGACGACGACGACAACAAAAGGGAATCGACATTGAAAATCACGTTCCTCGGAAGCAACGAAAGGAAATGCGAATTCCTTGGCATGGGCTCCCGTTCCGTCCCCGTCCCCGATCCCTCCTCTTTTTGGCCAACTCAACCGTCCGGAACGCCCACATAGTTCGTGTTGCGTATTTAGTTGGGACCAGCCGACCCAACCTCCTCCATAAGCCCATATATATATATATTGGTCTCCAAGGCCCCACTTTTGCGAGTCTCGGAGACTTTTCAAATGTAAAGGCTGTAAGCAAAGCACGCGCCAATAAACGGGGAATCGAGTTGGCCAGTTTCAGATTTCCGTTACGTGTTCTTTGCCATTTACCGGGCTGGCTGGCTCTCGAGCACGAGTACTCAGGCCTGCCGATTCCATTTATCGGCCATTAATTTAATGCAGCAACTAATGTTGATCTACCGAAAGTAAATCGGGTTAGTTTACGAAGGAGAACTAATTTACACATTTTCGGAGCAAGATAGCAAATTTAAAAGGATTGAAAATATTCAAATAATATATTTATTTTTTATTTTTAGCAAACAAGATTACTATTTTTAAAGTTGAAAGATTAATTCGCTTCATAATTTAGTGCCATGAGTGTTATCTGAACGAAGCGCTAAAAATAAACATAAATTAAAAACAAGACAAATTAAATAAGATCGTAAAATCTGAACAAATTGACGCGTGCCTATATAAGATTAAAAGAAGTACTATCAGCATACATTTATGTAACGTTATTTGTGATAGCTGTTCCTTGAATTTCGAAAATTATATTAATTTAAATGCAATTTTTTTTTACATATCTTTATCATCTCCTTTGTCTTATTTATTTTTTTCGCAGAGATGTGAACTAAGACTCATAACTAATTAGTGATTAATTATAATAAACCCCTGCTGAACGCACCCAATAATTCAGGCGATAAGAAAACACACATATTCGTATTTTTTGTGTCCGACAGAAAACAAAATATTTTGCCATCTCATTGGGGCCACTGGCATTATTTAGTTTCGCAAGTATTTGCATTAGTTTAATCTAGCTGAGCAGCCAGCAAAAGCTCAACGAAGAAAAAATTATGAGGGACTGATTGGCTGAGTGGCAGACTGACGGAAAATGGGAACTGGAAAATGCAGAGAGCTGGGCGAAGCGAGGGTTCGTTCAATTTGTCTGGGCGGCTGCTTATCTCGCCGAGTATAAAAGCAAGTCAGCCACGAACTGCATTTTCCTTTTTCCATCCGCTGGGAGCCATCGTTGAGATACAGACACATCCATTGCAACCAGCCCGAGGATACCTCCGTGTGCTCTGCTCCGCGCTGATTCTTGCATCTCGCCGCCATATGGCCTCAAATCCTCAGAACTTTCGGTGTGTCGTCATGTGCCAGAATTTTCATGGCATCGTCGGAAAAGCGAGCAATTTCCCAGGGGTCGTGTCAGCACGAAAACTCGCACATGCGCACAAGGAAAATGGCAGTCGGCAAAATGGGCAAATGGGTGGTTGGAATGTGGATGTGGACGTGATGCCGATCAAAACTGGTTTCAGGCCACACGCGATGCCCGATAAAGGCTGAATTTGCAACTCACTAAAAAACTAAAAAAAAAAGGCTATTGCCAATATGGTAAATTACCTTTTTGGAGAGTCAGGGAATCATTACATTTATTAAATTTGTCCACCCAATGAGCAGGGCCTGGGAAGAAAGAAGATCCGGAGAATAAGAAGAAAAATATTTAAATTAAATATTGATACAAATAGTTATAATTGTAACATCAACTCTATTAAAGAGTAAACAATATATAGGCTTCTATGATTATCGTAAAAAATAAATGCATATAAATATGGCAATTCAAGTATATTGATACAACCATTGCCTATAGGCTTCCTCAGAAGCACTCAGGAGCAAATTATTTTAAGCCTTTAACATTTTAATTAATTGAGTAACTAAAGCTCAGGTGAATATGTCGCTACTCCTCACACAAGCGTCACTCCTTTTGCCGCAATAATACGAATAAAATATTAAAACTTATTGCCAAAACCCGTTCCCTCCCTGCACCGATAGGGAATTATTTAACCAAAGCCCGAGCCGCTTACCGTAAATTGCAATTTATGCCCAGCGGCAGGCTAAGTTAACCAGTTAACCAGTTTGACCAGACTTGGGGGACTCGGTCCCCGAAACGGAGGCTCCATTTCACTTTGAATGAAGCAATCGCAATTAATAATTGTCCGATCATATCGGATTGAGAATCGCCATTGCCTTCGCAGTGCATCGCAATTGCATCTGCATCTGTTATTTTTGGGTTCGTTGATCCATCCGAATGGCGGGCATTCAAGTGTCCGCGATTCGCATTTGGTTTCCATAATTTTTACGACTCGGCCAGGCTCAGGGCACTCCCATCCCATAGATGGTCAACTGGGGAACTATTACGGAGTCCGGAGTCCATGGAAGATGCATCGCGAAATCAATTGTCATAACACACCAGTGATGAGCAGAAAAAAAGCTGACAGACCAGAAAATGCCCTCTAAGCCCTCTCTAAAATTATTTGGAATACTTGATGAAAATTTATTGTTTATTAAATAATTATTTAAGAGGGCCAAAATAATGCAATTAATAATTCGTTTGGTGAAAGTTTTGAAGTAAAATTGGAGTTAAAAAAAATGTTTTATTGAGAGACAAAATCTGAAGAGAATGTTTTCCTTAAAAAAGAATATCTTGGCATCACTGTAATAGGCAGTCCCTTTTAGGAAGTTCGTTCAGCTGGGCAAATATTTGTACTGCCTGTCGGCATGTGGCAGCAACTATATACATATCTATAGATACGGATACCAGATCCATATGCCCAACCCGTTCAATAACAACAAAATGTACAGAATGCAGCAAATTGCAATTTATATGGCTGTCATAAACACAGAGTCTGGCTGCATCACTTTCCCTTTTCCCGGAATATTAGAGACGCTTTATTTTTTGACCAAAAAATCTGTCTCTGTTTTTTTCGGTAATTGCATTCAGAGCGTAGCACTCGCAGGTCGCAGGAGGAGGTACCTTTGACCCTTGGATCGTAAACCCTTTTCTCATATCGCGACCTCGACCGCTGGGCGCAGTAGGAGACCGCCTCCGACGTTCCATTTCCGCAGCAGGCGGCAGGATATTCGGGAGTTTGCAGTTTTTTAGTTTTCAGAGCATACAGCAAGATAATACAAAATATTTAACATTTATTTTAATATATACTCTAATGAAATTCAACAAGTAACATACAGAATTTAATTTAAATGTTTATCCAGAGCTTAAATTGGTTGAATGCATGTCACTTTTGATGTTACAGCTTCGTGGCCTGTCCCGATTGAATGGAAACTCCATGTTCATTTCATATGACACCTCCTCCTAAAAGTTTTCAATTCCATTCGGAGCTTCTTTCCTTGGATTTGTTCCGTCGTGACCCTTGTTACGATAACAACGAGCATACATAAATAAATCGGAGCACGAGTGAGCTCCAGAGAAGGCGGGGAAATGGACTGTGCCGCATTTTCGTTTCCATTTCCATTTGCCGGCTGCAGCTAATCTTCGGGAAAACGGAAAATATTAATGAGCCAAAAGTTTCTCTTTTATGGAATTTCGATACTGACAGACAGACAGAGAGAAAGAGAAGCCAGAAGCCAGAGGAAAACTTCATCACTTTGGCCCGGACATGTTTGTCATTTACAAGTTGCGCGGCCAATTACTTTGAGGACCACGAACCTCGACCACTCTACTCTCCGCCAAGAGGAAAATGGCTCCCACTTCGCCATCGCCTGTCTCCGGCTGCTCATTATGAAAATGAAAGCAGGGAAAGCCGTTTTCCGCCAGAATTTATGCACACGAGCATATTCCATTGGGGAATTCGAGGTCGGTCGATTGCCGTCTGTTTGTCTATCAAACAAGGAAACTAAAAAGTTTTCGCAAAAAGCACACAAGCTCTCACATGGGCACGGAGCACGGAAAGTGAGGAAAAAAATTGATGACGCCGTTGATGAGAACGGGGGCAGATGGCTGATGGCGAAAACAAACAAATACCATGTAGACAAACAAGCAGCAGCGACCACTCGACGAGACAGACTACTGTGGGCGTTAAATGGCGAACGGGGAAGGGCAAAAGAAAGGGGCGTGGCAAAAGGGCACACGACCTATATGAGCATAAAAAAGTGCACAGGAAAAAAGGGGTATCTATTGGAGTTTTTAAAGGTATTAATATCCAGAAAACACTTTATTATTTAAAAGGTAAATTATCAGACAGAGACCCTTATTTACAGGATTCACAGGAGTCGAATATCCGACATACAAAGGCTCTTAACACCAAATAGTTTACTTTTAAGTAGTCCACATTAAATGTAATCCAAAGAACTCCTAAGAATATTCAAAATTTGTATCTACTTTAAAAGAGGTTCTTATTGTTTACTTTTCAAAATAAAATTTCGCTTTCTCTCAGCGAGAATTTCAAGTAAAAACCACAATATAAATGTGAGAAACAATTTATATTATTTCTACAGCACTCTAATATTATATATATATTATATATATTATATAATATATATATATATATATTATAATATATTTTTTCTTAGTGTATATTGTACATATATGAAGCATCGATGTCGACATAATCGAATAAGCGACGGGTAATGGGGCGCACGGAGACGACCCGCAACTGGACCCCATGGAATATGAATGCATCTCGAGCATCTCCATATAAATGTCCTTCGACGGTGCGTGAGAGTGTCCCGAGTCCTGGCTGCGGCAAAGTCCAATCCCCGGGAAGCAACTATGAATTTATTGTATATCTGCTTTTCCGCAAACACGAAAGCGCACTCTGGACGGAAGCGGGGCTCAAATGGGTTGGGGGTTCGTTCGTTGGTCGGTGGGCCGAAATGAATTGAAATAAAATGATAAGCGTGAAATAATAATGAGGAGCGTGTTCCGGCATAAATCGGTTCGTTCTTCATCCCCACCGGAGCAAATGTCGGCGAATCGGGAGTCTTTTTGGGTCCTCAACCGTCCGGCCGGCCATTTGCCATTTTGCGTGGTGTAATCCATGTAATCGGCTGTGAAAAGTGTTTTACATGCGAGTCCGCTTGCTTAAGCCGGGAAATGGAGCGTAACTCATAGGAAAACTCACACATGAGCAGGGAATTTTCACATTTTGAATAACCCTTGTCTTTATTTACTTTACATCTGAAGCTATTTGTTTTAAAGTTCTGCAAAACACTCTCATCTGCAATGTTAGATAAATAATATATACTGACGCAAATGAACAGCAACCTATAATTAATTCGTATATTAAGACACAGTTTTTTATATTTTATAAAGCTTAACTTTAACCTTTCCCTTGTCCCATTCCAGTTTGATCATCCATCGACCCCCGTGGCGAGGATTTAACCCGTCGGCAGCTGCTCCAGGTGAGTCTCCATCGCGACCTTTTTTCCATATACATATTTATATGCATGAAAAATAAAAGTTATAATAATGGGGATGTGCATAAAACTCCATCTGCCGACTGGCGAACTATCCAATTGAATTGGGTCGCAGGTGCAACTCAGTCGAAGAAACACTCGAATTTCGCATGGCAGTTTCCATTTTTATTCGCAAACATGATTTTTGCTAAATTACATTCGCAGCGTGCGAGTGTGTGCGGCATATGAAATAGTTGAGACCCAAAGTTGTACCTTTTGCCATTTATTTTTCACATCCGCAGCCAGAGATCCCCTCCCTGGCCGATAGAAAAAGGCAAAAGTTGATCAAATAAATGACGAAATTTCCATATTCCGTCGATAAGAACGGAAACGTGTAGCTCGAAGATTTCCATCAAGTCGAATTCGAATCGCAATAGGAATCGCAATGGGAAAATAGGAAAGCTGGGAAAGGGCAGGCGAAGTAACAAGTTGTGCGAATCTCTAAGCGGGGGAGGTCCTTGGGTGGCAACAGGGTCCTGAATTTCGAAGGAGATGGGGTGGCTGCGCGGGCAGGTACGCGGCATGGCTACAACCCCCATCGCTTAGCTAAGTAAATGGGTTGGCTGACGAACGTGACTTCGCCAGGTCCCATCGCCAACCCTGGCATCCTGGCCGTTGCTTCGGTTATTTAGAGCACATGTCTCCTCCAGCCCCAGATATTAGCAATGGCTGCACCATGGAAGGGCATTGGCAAAAGGCAATCACATCTGAGTCAGTTCTGCTGTGAATATTTGGAGATTTAAATTGGAAATAAATTAAATAAAAGTTAAGGGCTTGAAATAGTTATGCTTCAAGGTAATCTAAGCAATGTAAACTAATGGTAGAATCAGTTATATAATGGTATGAGTAACAAACTTAAATTAAATACTATTATCAGGAATCACAAGTTCTTCCTTTTTATCTCAACCTACACTCAGAAAACGAATTCGCCATAGAACTTAGAAAATCGCCATAAAACGAGAGTCACCCTTAAATTTAGAAAAAAATTGTATTTATAAGAAAAAACTTCTTCTTCATAGAAAAATTTTCTTGATTTCAGAAAATTTTACCCCAAAAAGTAGAAAACAGAACCCTGAAAAATAGGGCGAAACTTTTCACCATTATTTTC
>VNJO01000113.1:0-21272 GCA_008042535.1 Drosophila tani
ATATATACTTTATGGGGTCGGAGATGCTTCCTTCACTGCGTTGCAAACTTCTGATCAAAATTATAATACCATGCAAGGGTATACACATTTTCATCCATAGAGCATGGATCTGGCGGGAATTTGGTAGCAACCTTCGAGGAGTTGCCAAATATGGCAGGGGCTTCTCGAAGGGTTTGGAGTTTTGTAAGTAATAGTCAGGATTCTTAAGGATTCTTATTATTATTTAATAATTATTTCAAATTCAAGTAGCCACGACTCGGATCGTTTTGAAAGGATGATGTAGCCAAAAATTCAGAGTAATTTTGTAAGAAAGAAAGAAAGAAGTGCGTTTAACATCCTGTTTCATCGGGTTCCAGATCTCCGAAAGTAAAATACTTCTTTCCGTCTAGCCAATAATTGCCTGCTGCTGTATCCTGGATAATTTTTTAATAGATAGTTAACTGTTCTGTTCTTATCAACTGGCAGGGGGACGCCCAGACTTCTTAGAAAAAAGAGAAAGTTACTTTAATAGGAAATACATACGAAAGCGCTGCACGTTTTAGGCCCGCTTTGGGCCTACATTTTTTTTATGGATATTTAATGAAAGCCGATTTTAGTTTTTATTAATTTTTTTATATTACTACACCCTAGCAGAGGGTATTATAAATTTGACCAAATGCTTACAACGCAGTGAAGGAGACATCTCCAACCCCATTAAGTATATATGTACATATATTCTTGATCAGCATTACCAGCCGAGTCGATCTAGCCATGTCCGTCTGTCGGCTTCTTCGCAAATAAGTAATAAGTTACAACAATGGGTCTTACGAATCAGTCGCTTAGCAGGGACTTCAGCAGACCACATCAAGAATAATGCAGCATTAGGCGCCGAACTAGAATCCAGAATTTGATGCACAAAATACCTCTGCAAATACATCCCAATAACTGTGGGCGGCAGTCCACGTAGTGACGATGAGCACCGAGACTGTGGTGCGCAAGGTATACAGAGTCGTACAATTGAAAATCATTTATATCTTGATCGAAAGGTATTATAAACTTCTTTCAAAATGCATAATAAGATTTTTCAAAAACGGATTAATTCAGGAGAAATGGGAGTGAAAGTGCGAAATTGAAAATTTTGAAAATTGGAGCTGTTGGGGCCAGTGGAGAAAAAGTCCACACATTTTTAATGTTGTTGTGGTCTAGCTTTAAGTGCGAGTCGAATGACACCTCATTCATCCCGATACGATACTCCGTTCAAAAGATATTCAAAAAACAAGATTTTTACGGCCTTTCCAAAATAAAAACGTTTGTCCTGTTGTTTGTCTGTCAATTTTTTTGTTTTAGAGTCCTGGAGCCACTTTTATTTTGTTTAACAACTTTATTTCTACCACTTTTTGGTTTTCCCGCTAGTTTGGCGGGAAAACAGCTAAAAAAGCCAGATTTCCCACGCCCATAACTTCTAAACGACCAAAGCTACAGAAACGTGCTAAATGTCGTTAAAAAGGTATTTTGAAATATAAATAGCTTTGGCTTGACATAATTATTCTAAATATTATATGTATTTAAGAAATTATATTTAAAATTTACGTTTTTTAAGTTTTTTTTTTTTTAAATGGCTCTAACGATTTTGATAGTCACTCAAGGCCATATAGCCCTTGAGATTGCTGGGAAAATTCGCTTTCTCGAGATTTTACTTATTAAAATTACCTAACCATATACCTAACCTTTTACATGCACTATAGATAGATTTATGTAAGAAATCATATAGAGTCATATAGAGACGTGCACAATTCAATAATATTTAAATAAATAAATAAATAGTAACGTTAAAAAAATAAATTACAAATAATTCAACTAGTTTCGTGTTCGGCACTAAGCTGTAAAATACCTAGCCCTGAAAATAAAGAGCAGCGTGTTGAATTAGAAACTAGTTGAATTATTTGTAATTTATTTTTGTTAACGTTACTATTAATCGTCACATAATTTGATAACAGAAACTTTTAAAGTTGAAGGTGGCATCGTCACTTTAATCTCACTTCGTGAAGAGGTGTTTTTATTTGATTAGAAATTAGCTGAAAAAAATTAATTCAGATAAAAACGAGAAAGAAAGCTAACTTCGGTAAACCGAGGTTGGTATACCCTTGCAGTCTGCAATTGGATAATTGGAAATCAAACCATTTTAGTAATGTTGAAAAAACATCGAATTTTTTAAATTTTACATTTTACATGTAGAATTTTACATTATCATATAAAGGGACCGATCGCTTCTATGGCAGCTATATGATATAGTGGTCCGATCTTAATAAAATTAAAACCGTAATTCTAGAACCATAAAAAACTGCTATATCTCAAAATTTATACAAATTCGTTGAAAAACAGAGACGTTAATTTTTTTTTTACATTAATTTCGGTATCATTCCTATGGCAGCTATAGGATATAGTAGTCCGATTTCGGTCATTCCGACATATATACTGCGTGCTAAAGAAATAACAGTATGCTGAAAATTTCAGCTCGATAGCTCAAAAACTGAGGTACTAGTTCGCGTAGAAACCGACAGACGGACAGACAGACGGACAGACGGACAGACAGACGGACATGGCTAGATCGACTCGGCTGGTGATGCTGATCAAGAATATATATACTTTATGGGGTCGGAGATGCCTCCTTCACTGCGTTGCAAACATCTGGTCAAAATTATAATACCCTCTGCAAGGGTATAAAAAGGAGCCAATCTTAAACAGCATGTGTTACTGTCACTCACTTTAAGACTGGTATAAAATGAACGAAAAAAATCCATAAACGGAAAACTTCATATAAAGAAAAAAGAATGAAAACAGCAAGAAGAATTTTGTGGGATTTCGTTTGGTTGGGTACTAAGATAAACGGAATTTCGTGAGCGATCCGGGTAAAAAGGTTGCCAGATCATACCAATATACAGTAGTTCAAGAAAGTGTTTTGACAATGATAAAAAATACACCTTATCATGATTTTGTGCAAAAAAAGTAAGTTATAGAGGCATTTTAATATTATTCAAATTTTATTATGAATATATAGGTATCTTAGAGTTGATTAGTGAAGAAAAAACCAAAATTAATTTAGTTAACATTCTTAAAAAAAAAATAAAGACAAATAATATTCATTTTTCATGCAGTCAATAAAGTGTTTTGACAAAAACTTTTAGTCTTCTTATTTTGTAGTTTATGGCATTTTAAGACTTTGTATGGCCACCTTTGGCAGCATAAACATCCTGCAAATGTGTTTTAATCGAATTTATGATCTTTTTCATGTCCAATGTCTCCGGATTTAGCATTCATTCCTAGAATATGGCAGTTTTCATTTAATTTTTGTTTTTAAGGCTTCATTTTGCCACTTTTTTCTTTAAAATTGCCCAATTTTCGATTGGGCTTAAATCTAAATCTAAATCTAATCAAAACACTTTCTTGACATACTGTATTCTGTGAGAGATATGTAGGGGAAGGGTGAAGGGGGAAGTCGCTGCTCAGTTGGAGCGCTTTGACAGCCTTGAGAACAATGTAGAATTATAAAAGACGTAAAGGCGAGGCCCAATATATGCGATTCAACACATAAAATACATTTTAATTGCGTTTTTTGACAATTTGGCGTTGGCGCCCCTATTATCTGCCTTAAACTCCATTGTCACGTATTATATTAATAATACGCCTAATCAAAGGCGTTTGAATTAATTTCTCTGTATATAGTTTGTTTATAATGTTTGTTTACAAAACACATCTGTAAATACAAGTCAGTGTGACCAATTTTTTCCGATTCTGGCCATTTTCTTTATTTTTCTTGGTCACACTGGTTCCCGAACGAAATAAATCAAAATTTCGATCACGGAATTCCGTGAGCGGTTTTCGTTCATCTTACTATTAGCCTTAAAGTGTGAAGAGACATACTGACATATTCAATATTACTGTGGCCTCCCATGTAGATCCAACGCTTAAAATACCCTTCCAAATACATTTATTAAATTAAAAATGTTTAGATATAATTAATAGTAACGGACAGACAGACGGACATGGCGACTTGTCTAGAGTGTGGTCTTGTCTTTATGGGGTCGGAGATGCTTCCCTTAGGCCCAGTTTCCAACACAGGTGATTTTTCAAATTCCGCTTTTTGGCCAAAAAGCGACTTGTTTCCTGTGTTTAGCATATAAAATGCTAGTGGTGAGAAAAATGATAAAAAGGTAGCTTTTTAGTGGTTTAGTTCGATAGTATCGATTATTTCAGTCTTATTCTGCCTATTGCTGTGTGATTTTGCCCGACTACCAACACTAGCCAGTTGTTTTTTAAACAAATTGTTGCGCGCTGGTGGAACAACTATTGAACAAATTCATAATTTTCTCCATGTTTTGTGAACTAGTTTAGCAGTCTGTAGATTGAACTGGCTATTGCATTTGTGGTCGATCCTAGCTGGCGTACATGCGTCAGAACGTTGGTGCTCGGCGTCCTCTCTTCCTAGACGACCCCATTTTCTGCAGCTTCTCTCGTTTGTAAAACTCAGCTTGGGTTTGGCAATAACCTTCTGTAGCTTGCAAGCCGACAGCTTCAGATAGCCGAGCATTGTGGACACAAGGGCGTTAGTGCGCAGCAGTGGCATCGTCGGCGGTGCTTAGGGATTCTCTCACTTCTCCGAGTTCACCTCTTCGTTATGTTCTAACGGAACCGGTGGCGGAGCCAGCACAGGAGTCGGGTCGGTGGCTACTAAAACTTATCCTTTTCCTCCGTGGGCAGGACCTCCTCTACTTACTCCTTGGGCAGGGCCAGGTGATGTGAATTTGGGACTTGCTTAAGAAGAGAAGGGTTGATGCGCCCGAATCCAAATTGCAGACTCGGCTCTAGGTTTTAAGATTTCAGTGGACTGCCGTGATTCCAGCATGTCTTAAGTCTCCAGTCAAGCGGCTGGCTTGCGAAACCAAGTGAAATCTTTATTGTTACTTAGCCGCAAATAGAAAACAAAGTCTTGCTCTTTCATTATTAATTTAAATAACATTGGTTTCAATTTTGAATTTTAATTTAATTTTACGCAAAGTCAAAACTAAAACAAAAACAGCTGTTTTCTTTAAAGATAATGCTAAATAGCTCTTTTTTTCTGGTAAAAACACCTATTCTGCTTTCTACACATCGATCGTCAGAAAACCCTTGGAATAATCGATACTATCGAACAAACCCCTTTTTTTTCTCATTTTTGTCACCACTTTATACACAGGGAAAAGGTTACTTTTTGGCCAAAGAACAGAATTGGAAAAAGCAACTGTAGTGGAAACGGGGCCTTACTGTGAGCCAACTTCAAGGTAAAATTATAATACCATGCAAGGTATTTAAGTCACAATCTATTATATTATTTGATGTTTCTTGTGACTTATTAGCCATTAGGCTACGCTAAAGCTATTTCAGATGATCATAGTCTTTTATGAACCATAAAATGTAAAAGGATAAAACTTACTTCAAATAAGTTAACTGGAACTTCATTTTTAAGCAAATATTTTTGAACACTTGCGACAGCATCTTTGGAGTATTCCTATAAAATATAATACACTATAAAAATATTTTACCAGTTTATTAAATTATACTTACATATGTGTGTGAGAGCATTTCTTCCATTATAAAATTATCATAAACTTCCCTTGCTAACTTTTTACGCTCGTCATAACATTCTGTTTTTTCAAATGTTTTAATCTAAACAGTAATTTAAATTATACATTTTCCAATATATGTAAAGATTTCAGATTGTACCTGTTCATAGAATTTTAATTGCTGAATAGGTTCATCAGAATCGTTTTCACAAAAATCTTTAAAAAGCAAGTAACCTAAAAGAAATATTTTAATACAATTCAGTACATTTACAAATACATACCCAAAACTTCATTAAAAATTTTATGAAAGTTGAGTTCGTTTTCCTTTTCCAAATATTTATACATAACACTTCTGACACTAGAATAAAATAATAATAATTTATTAATTTAGATGTAAACACCAATTAAACTATAAATTAACATGTTTTCATATGGGCATTTCCAGCAAAAGGTTAACCAGGCGCGAAAACTAAAATATTCATTATTATCGTATTATTAGTTAACACTCGCAAAGTTAATAGAACAAAACTGCAAGATTGCAGAGACTGACAGAGTCTAGTGGCCCGCACGCGCAGAGGCGAAAATGCTGACAGTAGCAACAGCAGTACTAGCTCAACAACCATAGGCTATAAAATAAAACATATGAGTAGACTGTTTGTATAAAGTGTTCGAATTTTTAAAAAATAAATATATAAATATTGCAATTAAAATAAAAACGGTTTCAATAATTGTATCAATAATTAATAAAAGAGAAAATATTTAACAAACTTTTGGTCGAATATTATAGTGCCAACGAATATTTTTTTTTTTACGAATATTAACCTATGTATGGGAACAACGACGACGTCTCATCGGATAAGGAAGTTTTAGAAATGTTTAGGAGACATTTAGAGACAAGGGTTCACAGACATCAAAGAAAAACAAATTAGGAGTTTAACGAAAAGAACTGCTACCCGTCGACCAGTAGGGCCGCAGCAAGCCACTCATTCAAAAAAACTCTTCGAAACTCAACAAATATTAGAAATTCAGGCAGAACGAATTGCAAGTATGCACCATAGCCGGCGCACTCGAAAGACAGCAGGCACAGTTTCATGAAAAATTAGCCGCGGTTACGGGGAACTAAATTTGTTAAAAACAAAACTCCGAAAATACACACTGTCAAGAAATTAAAATCGCGCCAGGGGTAGAATGTATGGAGCCCCTATATATAATTAAATCCGTCCCAGAAATCTATGGGAATGTAGCCTATAAGGTATTCGAGCCCTACGAAGGCAGCTCTCCTTTATTTCAGGCATTCGGAATTAAAAAATAGAGCTTTTTAAACCAGTATTAAACTTTCATGTCATTCTGGCACGTTAGACTTTACGTATGCGGACAAAACTCAGACACACGTAATTAAACAGGAATTAAGCCTGCCAAGACAAGGGGACTTGCCCTTGCTCAAATACTACGACGAGGTAGAACGAAAGCTAACGCTTTTAACAAAAAAAACAATATTGAAAGCGTCCGTTCTCAACGAACAATTCAGAAACGAAATGCGTTCATATCTGTTTTAAAAAAATCACTAAAGGTAGCCCTTTTCCGGCGCAACCACTGGATTTACAATGGGCATTAGCCTTAGCACAGGAAGCTGAATTAAGTAATGACAGAATGCTTTCGGGTCCAACTTCGCCCGACACAATGAAGAAGAAATAACCACCCGCGACAAGCAGGTTAAAAAAATTCAGAGACTAACTATGAACAAATCAAAATTTGGGGGCAATAAGATAAAACCCTCACTTTGTTAAACTGGCTCCTTTAAACGAATGTAAGAAACACCCAAAGCCAACCAACGCCAGAAGCAACGGAGGTTGACACCTTATCCCGATTCAAGTAACCCACAGCTTAACAAAGGGGGCAGTCGACATGAAATCAACAAAAAATTAACTTCATGCCGTCGGAAAGGTCCAGCAAAGAAGATTACGATTCCGTTGCGCATGCCACATAGAAATATAAGACGATCTAGCGCAGACGACTTCTGTAATTTGTTAGGGTAAAGTCCCTGCTTTCATAACATCACACGTACGCTAGCTGAAAGATAAGTGAAACAATTAATTGATACGTACCTCAATAAGTAAGGCGTTTTAGCTAACTCGAGGTCTAATCATCTTAATTTTTCATACAGAATTAAAAACTCGATTATATGCCAAGATCACACACAGATCTTTGTTGTAAAGCGGGTTACCAGACGCGTTTCGATCGATACCATTCCGATCTCGTCAGTGGCTTTGCTCTACGACCAAACAACCAACATTAGCGCCTATTTAAACGTGCGTGTCTCAGAATCTCAGAATTCGAATTCTGCTTGGTGGGCCGTGCGTGTCTATTTATAGGCAATGTTTATTGGATAGCGGAAGGAGAAGAGTTTTTTCTATTCTGCCTACTCACTTATGTGTGAACGGACTCTTTCGCAACTGAAAGCTACGACGGGCTTTCCAGAGGCGTGTGGCGTTGTTACGGCCGAACTTAGTACTGCAGTTGTAGTAGTACTGAAGTTTTACATATATAAGTACATCAGGGGTGCTCAAAATCGTCTTACGGCAGTGCCCTTACCTACACAAGCAAAAGAATACACACGCACACATGTATCGACGCCGTTTTATTGCATCAAAATTAACACTGAGAGAAAAAAAAATTTTAATTAAAGATAAAAATTATTTTGGTTTCTTTATTTGGTTATTTTATATAAAGAATTAAAGTTGATTTAGGAAAGTATCACTCATTTTAATTGTTTGTTGGCTTGTCTCGATGCGTATAGCTACTCAAAAAGGAGAAGAAAAAGTTCTATGGAATTGTTGTTGGCTTGCTCGCTATGCAAAGAAGAATTCGCGTGCGCCCTAGGGAAGTATGGCGTGTGCCGCTCCGTATGCTATGTGCCAAAACAAAAACAAATGTGGTCGTGCGCCATAGGATTGAGCACCTCTGAAGTACATATTTGCATACAACGCACAGTGGGCCCAATAACCCTGCTAGCGGAATTTTATTAATAACTCGAGTAAATTAGTAGATTTTTTAATGAAACTTTGTAATTATAGTTTTTAACTAATTTAACGCAAATCCTCTAAGTTTCAGTTTCCTACCTTAGGTGTTTCCCACAGCTCCCATACAAATGTTATAAAAATCATATACATAAATGCAGTATAAATTGGTGATATTTTTTTTTAATTGTTCAGTTTTAGTTAATTTTTTTTAATTTTAACAAATTAATATGACAATTAATCGGGATATGAATAATCATGATTTCTTGTCTCAAAAATCTTGGCACTAAAAAGGGAAGCCTTCCAGTTCCCAGAAAGCCTGCTTACAAAATTAGCCAATTTTTTTTTTCTTTTTAATATCGTTTTCTGACAAGTTTCTATACTTCAGAATTGTGCCAAACACAAATTCATTCAGCACTAAGAACATTTTTGATGCAACATTTTCGCCAAGACACATGGAAAAAAGTATACGCTTAAAAATGCAATAGACTTAAGAGTTGGACGTAGTTGGTTATCATTTTAGACATTTTCACACCACAAGGACTCACACTGTGCATAAATACTAAGCTTAGCTTGAATACGATTGAATAAAGTTAGTTACAGTCCAATAAAGACAGTAAACTGCATAAAGGCAAGTCTTGCAAAAGCAACTTACAAAAAGCACAATTTTTAGCTACACATGAAAAAACACATCACGAACATACAATTTATATTTTGTACATACCTTATATTAACGAAAACAAAAATTTTTTTTTTAATAAGCTTAAATATATTGCTTTATTTGATACTTTAAGTCGGATCCCAAACAGCCTTAAATCCCTGCGTCAACACGTGCTAAAAATAGGTTCAGTTTCAAAGGCCGCAACCCGATACGGATTGCATTTATAAGCTCAGTCAACACATTTTTTGAACTTTACAAAGAGTTAAAAATTAAATAAAAACAAAACTTAACGTATTTTCCAAAGTTAAAAATCGACTTTTATTCCTCTAGATGTTTCTTTGGATCCACTGTGCAACGCCCATGTTAACGACGTGGGTTGGGTTTTAACAAAACTCTTAGTCAAAGTTCTTCAAAAAGAGCGTTAAGTACGTTGGGTTCATAATGTCACAAGGGGGTCTACGAGCTTCACCTGAATAGGTCACAGCCATACAATTCCCTGCACTAAAAACGTTTTTCGCACTCAGTATCCTAAAGGGAGGAAATGGGAGAAAACTAGCAAATATCAGTCAAGGAAAATTGACATCGATATGACCAAGGAACAGAGAAATCTTGGCCTCAGAAGATATTTGCTTTCGTATCCAGATTTTAAGAGACCATTCGATTTGAGCACGGATGCGACAGGCATTGGTCTAGGAGCGGTACTATCTCAAGATGGCCGCCCGATCACAATGATATCACGTGCCTTACGTGACAATGAATAAAATTAGGCAACCAATGAGCGAGAGCTCCTTGCCATAGTTTGGGATCTGAAAAATCTCCGGAATTTCTTGTACGGAGTAATAAGATTGCAGATCTTTACCGATCATAAGCCACTTACCTTTGCGGCTCAGACAAAAACCCTAACGCAAAACTAACGCGCTGGAAGGGAATTATCGAAGATTACGTCGCAAAATTCGTTTATAAACCAGGCAAAGAAAATCTAGTGACAGACTCGCCTTATCGTCAAAATATAAATGCCTTAGAAGACGACCAAGAATCTGACTTAGCTACTATTCATAGCGAACAATCATTGACGTACATCATAGACACAACGGACATCCCAGTGAACTGTTTCAGAAACCAAATAATAATTGAAGAAGGAAACAGTTAATCCGTAGACACATTCATTTTGTTTAAAAGCAAGGTGGGACACATAATAAAATTGTTGATCTTGACAATCTGCTAAATACATTACAGGAAGTAGGTAATGCCGATGTTGTGAACGCACTACTACTCTCTCTTCCAATATTAGCATTTATTCAACAACAGCTAGTATAATTATTCCCAAACACTACCTTTAAATATGCAAAAAGACATAAAACCGAACAAAAGGAAATTAACAGAACACAATAGAGCCCATCGAGCAACCCAGGAAAATGTGAAGCAAGTCGTAAAAGACTTTTTCTTCCCAAAAATGTTCCGATTAGCAACCGAGATAACCTCAAATTGCAAAACCTGCTCTATGGCAAAATACAAACGTCATCCATCTAGGCAAGCAGTAGCACCAACTCCGATATCTGCTTATGTGGGGGAAACTCATAACATTGACATTTTTTCCACGGGCGGAACTCTTTATTTTACATGCGTAGATAAATTCTCAAAATGTGCCACGGTGCAGGCCATGGCATCAAGGTCTATTGTAGACACAAAGGCCCCCATGATAAATTAAAAACAAGAAAAAAAAAAAACAATCGATTGCGACAATGAAAAATTATTAGATTCCGAAACCATAAAATCAAATAATTTCAATATTACTATTTCAAACGCACCACCTCTACACAGCACCTCAAACGGTCAGGTAGAGGGTTTCATAGGTTTCATAGCACCCTGGCCCGATTCTTAGAACTAGAAAGAAACTTAAACGACACTACTAAATTACAAGGATAGGACCTATAAGCACTATGAAGTCGGTGAGCTGGTTTTCCAAAAACAAATACACACTATGTTCAGAGAAAACCATTGAAGCAGACATGGGTCCACGGTCCTTATTAAGGGGAGGGTGGTCCACAAGGACAATCTACGATAACCATACTCGCTAGATTTCTGATCATATTCTTTTGAGCTTAGGAAAATATATTTTAGTTTTTGCATTTTTTTTTTCAAAAATTGCTCTAACGATTTTGATAGTCACGTGAGACGTTACTCAACTTTTGGTATATAACAAATATCTGGGAAAATTTTCTTTCTCTAGATATTACTAATTAAAATTAGTAGCAAAGATCCCAGGAATATGGGATAACTTTTAACGTGCACTATACATACATATACCATACATATTTTCAAATATGTACATATAGAGTCATATAGAGATTGTAATAACCTTTGAAAATATCAAACAAAATTTAAAATATTTTAATTTGGTAAATTTTTGGCTTTTCTCGCAAGTTTAGCGGGAAAACAGAAAAAAAACGATTTCTCGCGCCCATAACTTCTAAACGACTTCACCCCATATTTATCCGGTTTATTAAATAATTTGGTGATAACACACCGTGGTAGACAAACTATTCGCGATTTTTCGCTTTTGCGATTTTTCGCTGTTTACGATTTTTCGCATTTATTCTTCCATTTTCCCCGTCAAATAACAAACTATCACGCGGCATCTTATTACAAATTCATTAAATTGTTAACAGAAATATAAACAAAATTATTTGAAATCTTTCTCTCCAGCCGGTATAATTGAAATGTGTCCTATAATTATGATACACTTGTTGGCATGACAAAAATATAACTTTTGCGTTTTTTTACCGCTACTTAAAAGCGCGAGATGCAACCGGAGGAAAGAACATCAGCTTTTAAGCAGAATTCATTAAGATTTCAATCTGCATACTTGATTTTCTGTATTATGCTTCCCCAATCTCATACGAGGGTCGAAACTAAAATTTTCAGGGTGACCTATAATTTTGTTACGCATCTTATGTAATAGCACTAACCATACAACATATGTTGTATGGTATGTATGTTGTATGGTTAGTGGTAATAGGCAAAAGGTAAAATCTCCGACCCTATAAAGACCAGATCAATTTTGATTTCAAATTTGGCCACGCCCACTTCCGCCCCCGAATATCATAAAAAACGTTATTCAAGCTATATTTGTAATTTTCGGCTTAAAGTAAATAGACAAACTAAATCGGTATGCATTCGTGGACGTGTTCTGAATATTTGAGTAAAATCGGATGATAAACATGAAAGTTATTAAATAATATAGATTCTGTGAATGCGAGTTGCTCAACATGTCCCTAGCAACATTTTCTTCTTTAGATGTTGCTCAACATGTTCCTAGCAACATTTGTCAACATTTTTTTTTTGCTAACAATGTTTTGGGTACCGGGTATCCCACGGTTGATGTTGATCATTTGTGAAACAGTTGATGAATCATCGATAAAATCTCGATTAATTTTTGAGCTAAGCTGTTGATGAAAATATCCAGTTTTTTGTCGATGAATCATCAATAAATTTGTCACTGATGATACCCTAGGACATGAAAATGTTAATTTTATCAGTAATTGGTATGGAGTTTCATCGATGATTCATCAACAAAACCGAAGTTTTTTGATGAATTGTTGATAACTGGTACTGCAGGGTAAGCAAGAAAAGATTTTCTGAGTCGACAGAAAAATACCATAGAGAATAGAAAAATACATATCGGGGCTAAAGTTTATGAGCGAAATAACGCAGCAACTAGTAACTTGCTTTCTTGCTTTCGCTTCTCTGATCATCTCCCTCTTGCACGTCTCTAAGCGCCAAGCAATCTGCTCAATAAACTAGTTTTAAAATTAATAAAATTATTAATACACAAAAACAGCTGCTTGCACACGCAAAGTGAACGGTGAACTGTTATAGACAGAATTTATAAGCTTTAAATAAAACCCCGGTGGTTAATAGCAAAGAATTAACACAAATGCGAGGCATAAAACAAATCTTTCACTGTGTAAATGTAACGATTATGTTGGTATTTGTTGAGTCAAGCCGGGCCTAAAATAATATGCTGCTGGTTTCGAGCGTGTCATACCATAAAATTGAGGCCCGTGCCCATCTCCGAGTTGGTAAAATCTGCGGAGCTAAGCTAAAAGATTCCTGTGGGCTGCAGTGGTTCCTGAAAATATTAAATCTCCAGACAAGCGGATGGCCGCTGGCCGCTAACAAATCGTTATTGTTACTTACAACAAATTGTAAAATAAAGATCTATACTCTCTCTCTTTCTCATTATTATACCCGGTACCCATAGGGTAGAAGGGTATTATAAGTTAGTGCCAACCGAGAATGTATGTAACAGGCAAAAGGAGGCATCTCCGACCTCATAAAGTATATATATTCTTGATCAGCATCACCAGCCGAGTCGATTTCGCCATGCCCGTCTGTCCGTCTGTCCGTCCGTGTGAAACAACAGATCTCAGAGACTATAAGAACTAGAGTTACCAAATTTGGTGATAACATTGGAATCTGTTGGACGCAGTTCAAGTTTGTTTTAAAATTTGGCCACGCCCACTTCCGCTCTGAAAAATCATAAAAAACGTAAAATAAGCTATACTCGTTATTTGCGGATTAAAGGTTATAGATACACTAAATTAGTAGGCTCGAGCGGACGTTATCTGAAAATTTCAGTAAAATTTGATGATAAACATGCGAGATATTATTAATAAGGTTAGAATTTTAAAACAAGCTGTAGCCGACAGGTGGCGTCCTTATAAAATGTATCATTTATATTTAAGTATGACATTAAGAGGCGATTCGAGAGGCGATATTTTTAAAGGTATCGAAGTAGAGTATGATAATGTATGTACAATTTTAAAGTGACGCAAACGTTTAGGTGCCGGGTATCTCACAGTCGAGCACAGTCGACTGTAGCTTTCCCACTTGCCTTTTTTTTATCTTAGGTAACATTGGTTTGAATTTTGAATTGAATTCAAAACAAAACAAAAAACATCTGTTTTCTTTTAAGATAATGCTAAATGCATGTTTTTTTTTCCTAGTAGAAAAACATTTTCTGCATTTCGTGATTTTCTTGTGATAGTTGAAAAATGTAGCATAGAGGACAGGTACCTTAGGCCCAGTTTCCACTACAGTTGCTTTTCCAATTCTGCTTTTTGGCAAAAAAGCAACTTTTTCCCTAAGTATAAGGTATAGGAATCTAATGATGACAAAAATTATACAAAAAAGTTGATTTTTCGTGGTTTAGTTTGATAGTATCGAATTCGGGACTTGCTTAAGAAGAAAACGGTTGATGCGTCGGAGTCTGAGTTGTAGACTCGGCTCCAGGCTAAAATATTCCAGTGGACTGCAGTGGTTCCTGCAAGTCTTATGTCTCCAGTCTGTCGGCTGGCTGACGAAACAACGTGACGTCTTTATTGCTACTTAGCCGCAATTAGAAAATAAACTCTAGCTCTTTCATTTTTAATCTTAGTTAACATTGGTCTGAATTTTGAATTAAATTTAATTTTCCGCCAAATCAAAACCAAAACAAAAAACAGCTGTTTCTCTTCAAGAGAATGCTAAAAAGAGCTCTTTCGTAGTAGAAACACCTTATCTACTATTCGTGCGACAGTTGGAAAAATATGCGTAGTGGAGAAATACTCTTACACATAAATAAAAAAATATAAAAAACTACGTTTGACTCAAAGCGCATAAACGCTGCCTAATGTATTTACACTATTAAACACTTAATTAGAATACCCTTGTACCTATGGGAACCGCGTTTAAAAACGAAACTTAAAATCTATAAGTGAAGACAATATATATTTCCTTACTAAAGCCTAGTAGTCACTAGCGCTAAACCCTTAGCTATCTAAAAGGGTTTCATATTTATATGACCAGGTTTTATGGTGTTCACCGAAAATCCATACGAAACGGCCAAACGGTCATACTGACAGCTGTGTTTGTTTACAATTCAAATTACGCCACAAATACCTGCGAAATGAACAAATGATTTACTTATTACTTATATTATTATTTCCAAAGTGGCTGGACCAGTTCCCGATGCCGTTGACGAGGTCGAGCAGTTCCTGGCTCTGCAGCTGCTGTTACTGCCGTGTAAAATCATATATTTTAAGACTTTTTGTTTAAAAATCTTTTATTTTTATTTTTATTTTATGGTCAAGATCTCATATATGTATGTAATTGGATATTCTTTAATTGTATTGTAAATAAATATATTTTTCCCCGCTGGAAAATCACGTTATACAGCTTTGTTTACAATAGCCTGCCTCCTTTTCGCAAGGGTCGCGGGTTATTATCAGATATTTCCTTCCTCTCGCGCCACCCTTGCGAAGACTCATCCGATTTAAAATATCTAGCGCTATGTTCATTCTAGTATATTCTAGTATTTCTATTAGCACATCTGCGTACCGACCTTGCTAAGAGTGGCCGAAAAAATTAATTTCACTCTCGTTCGCACTCATTTGATTGCTAAATTTTAGCACTGGTGAGTACATCTTGGGTCGGGTCAACACTCCGCAGCTGGACCTGTGGCAGTAGGCAGCAGCTGCAGGGCCAGGAGCAGCTCGCCCTCGTCGGCAGCATCGGGAGCTGGCCCCGGGGCTTTGGAAATCATAATTTAAGTAATTTTAGTAATTTGTTCGTTTGGCCGCGTTTAATTTGAATTGAAAACGAATACAGCTGACAGTATGGCCGTTTTGTCGTTTCGTATGGATTTTCGGTGAACACCATAAAACCGGTCACACTAGAAATATGAAACCCTTTTAGCTAGCTAAGGTTTAGCGCTGGTGAGTATTAGGCTTTACTTAAAAAGTGACTTCTGACAACAATAAGGCTGCTGAGGCCCACTGTTCGCTGGTCTGGCTCATAAACAAAGATATGACGCACAGTGGGGTATTGGACCCGAAAAGTGGCGATTAATTCAAAAATATATTTTTTCGTTCGAATATCGGTTGTCAAAGTTGCAAAATATTTTCGGTGTCTTTAAAGTAGTAAAAACGAGAAAGAAAGCTAACTTCGGTAAACCGAAGTTGGTATACCTCTGCAATTGGATTATTGAAAATCGAACCATTTTGGTACTGTTGAAAAAATATCGAATTTTGTAAATTTTTTATTTTACATGTAGAATTTAAAATTTTATATAAATCGACCGATCGCTTCTATGACAGCTATATGATATAGTTGTCCGATCTTAAAAAAATGAAAACCGTAATTCTAGAACCATAAAAAACTGCTATATATCAAAATTAATAGAAATACCATTAAAAACAGAGAAGTTAAAATTTTTTTTACATTCATTTCGCCATCATTCCTATGGCAGCTATAGGATATAGTAGTCCGATTTCGGCTGTTCCGACATATATACTGCGGGCTAAGGAAATAAGACTATGCTGAAAATATCAAGGCAAAATTATAACACCCTCTGCAAGGGTATAAAAATCACTTATGTGAGCATTTTGAAAAAAGAAAATTGTTTTCTTAGTCGAAAAAGCCAAAAAAGTAATGCAATCTGTAAGATAATATATTTAACTAAATAACTTTAAATTTTAGAATTAAAATTATAGCAAAAAAAAAAAAAAAAATGCTAAAAATTCCACATTTTATAACTTTTCCTAGATATTCAGCTTAACGGCCTCATTCCCACAATTTTGCACAAATTAGTGCAAATTCAATTTTAGTGGATATACTGATAGCGCGCACACTACAAGCGCGGGCGTTGAGCTGCCAGCTGAGTTTCTAAAACCCGCCAAGATCAGTACTGGCGCCCATGAGACTTCTTCAACAAATAGCGACTCATCTAGCAAAGATTGAACAAGCAAAGATTTCCAAAAAACCAAAATTAAATAAATTAAAATCTTACGTAAAAATAAAACCTTTTTTTTAAATTAATGTGTAAGACCTAAAATACCAAATGAAAAACAGTTTTTTGTTTTATTTATTATTTTTTCTGAAATTTTTTTGAGTTTTTATAAAACTTAGTAAGTCGATGTTAATAAGATTTTTAGGTCTGTAATTATACATAAATTACAGTAAATAGTTTTAAAATTTTTGGTATTTTTAGTAAAAAAATTAATAAATTTAACAGCTATAAGATATAGTAGTCCGATTTTATTCAAACTTTTTCTTAAAATTTAGAATAATTTGAAACTTTTTATCTAAAAATATGGTTAAAAATTTCTTTAAAATAACAAAAAAAAACTTATACCAAAACAAATTTAAAAAAAATAATTTTAATTAAAAAAAAATTTAACTTAAGAACAAACATTATTTTTTTACTTAGTTTTATCATATCTAACAGAAAAAATAAATGTCTTTGTTAAAAATACGCCAACCTGATTCAAAAATCCGCGCGAAGATGTCGTTTTAAAAAGGCGCGGAGATGTGTCGTTTCCAATACGTCATCTCCGTGCGTCATATCTCCGCTCGGATATGTGTCTTTCTGAAACGACATATCTCCACGCGGAAATATGACGTTAAACTCCGCGCGGAGGTATGTATGTCGATTTGAAACGAAAACGAAATATCTCCGCACGGAGATATGACGCCAACGTCTGCGCGGAGATATGTCGCTATGCTAAATATATTGGGAAAAAAGAATAAAGCACCTCAACCTTGAGTCAGCCTTCAAAAAGGTCGCACAAAACTAAATCATCTGTAATTTATTTTTGGTCAATGGTACTATTAATCGTCATAAAATTGTATATCTAAAATTGTTGGACTTGTTAAAAGGTGTTTTTATTTAATATAAATCAGAGCTAGCGGGCCAAGGACTTCTTTCAGTTCACAAAAGCCGGTTGTCAACAAACTTGATTCTGAACTTGCGTTGAAATACAGTCTCATTTACAGAGCTATTTCCTATGCTAGGTACACATTATCGCTAACATTTATAAACTCCATAGAGAAGCAAAACCATATTGGACAATAAAATATATACAAACCAAATATGGTTGTCAAATGCGACATTTGTACGCATTCAAAGTAAACAGAAAACATGTGCCAAAACTTGACAAAATTGCTTTTGACAAAAAGAGAGACTTGTAGTTTTTGTACTAAAATTGATTTTGGGCTAAATTTCGTTTTCAAGATACACAACAAACTAAGGCATTCGCACGCGAAAGCCAGTATAAACGGTGATTTCAGCCAAACCTTAACGAAGATTTTTATGCAGTTAATTTTAAAATGTTACTTATTATTATTTCTTGATAACGTACTTTGTGTAGGGCTAAAAAGTTTTGGGTAGTTTTTTATTTTAATTTGAATGACTGTCGCACGCTGTCCCACACGATACTTTTTTTCACCTTTTTATTTAATGTCGTTTTGAAACTTTTTAAGTAATTGAACGTGCGTATGATAAATGATTTTTAATATATTCAAACCAATTTTTTATTTCCAACTTTAGTCACAAATCAAAAAAAAAAGAACGTAAAAAGAGTAAAACATAAATAGGTGTATTTGTTTTTAATGAAAAATATTTTTTTTTTTTTTTGCTTTCCCTCATCTACATTAGTAGAAAAATATTATGTTTAAATTTTATAAAAACAAATAAAACGAAAAAAAATATTTATGTTTACAACTTTTTGGAAAAATTTGACATTTTTGGAGAATTGCCCTATAGAAATATAAACAATATTAAAAACAAGTGGGAAAGCTACAGTCGAGTGTGACCTACTGTGAGATACCCGGTACCCAAAGCATTGTGGGTTAAATTACATTAGACATGAACATGGAAAAAAGAAAGTGTTGAGAAATGAAGACAAAAGTTGCTAGAAACATGTTGAGGAACATCCAAATAAGACAAATGTTGCTAGGGACATGTTGCGCAACACGCACTGACACTCTCTCTCAAAAGCTATGTGCTCAGTCACCAGGAAAGTATTCCTGAGCAGTGCGATAGAGCGAGAGGGTGACTATTGACCTCTTGCCTTGACTCAATGCTACGGAACCCTTTTCGAGTGTTTGAGTTCTAAGCTTTTGAGAGAGAGAAGAAGAATAAGCATACACAGAAACTATATTGTTTAATAACTTTAATGTTTACCATCCGATTTTACTCAAATTTTAAAAACACGTCCGCGAACAAAACAAACTTTATCTGCGTGCAACAGATTCCAATGCTATCACCAAATTTTTAGCTCTAACTCATATAGTCTCTGAGATCTGTTGTTTCACACGGACAGACAGACGGACATGGCTAAATCGACTCGTCTGGAGACACTGATCAAGAATATATATACTTTAAGGGGTCGGAGATGCCTCCTTCTGCCTGTTACATACATTCTTGGTTGCCACTACCCTATGGGTACCGGTTATAACAAGAAAGGAAACTAACTTCGGTAAGCCGAAGATTATATGCCCTTGCAGATCATAATTTAAATAAAAATATCGTTTCAATCCAAAATTATTAAGATAAACAACGTTTGAATCCGATATCTTTATAAACAACGAAAATCGGATAGTTTGGACCGAGCGTTCCTAAGGCAGCTATAAGATATAGTGGTCCGATTTGGATGTAATTTAAATGTCTAGCTTTATTTAAATTAAAAAACCATTTATGTGAAATCTGGTAATGGTAGTGGAATGCCCAGAGTCACCAGAAGCGGGTTTACCTACTAGTCTCTGTCTCTCCCTCTTTAAAAAGTACTACAAGGGGTATTCAATTGCAACGTGAGTAACAAAAGGCGGTCACTCCTTGAAAATTCAGTCGCCGCCAGCATCTTGTGAACCTCACAACCTTTCAAGAAAACTTACCTACGATTTTGTTAATGTTAAGAACCAACGTCGAATGTGAATGAACAATATCTACAATATCATCAAAGCCGGTGTTACAACTTCACTTAAAAGAGGACACTGCATTTTTGGGTGCTCGTCCGGGATATTGCCCACCTTTCGACAACGACTTACAAATATTTCACACATGCGAAATATAATCAACAATAATCTTGTGCAGTGCGGAGGCTAGGTGAAAAGGTACATTCGCTAGTTGAAGGCTGGTGAAGAGCTTCAAAAGTCAGAAAAAAAAAAGAAAGACAGCGACGTGATGGCGGCCAGAATTTCTTCATAACGTGCGGTTCCAAGTAACGCGTCACCAATACACACACACAGAGCGAGAGAGGCAACAGAAAGAACGAGTGGCGACGACGAACGCAAAGAAAGTGGAATATTGGTGACTACAGTTTAAAAAGCAGTGGAAAAGGCTGGATAAAAGCGGAAGTAAAGAAGAAACAGTAGAAAATGCTGGAGAAAAGCAGAATGTAAGAAGCAGCGAATCGAGCAAACATTTAGAAACAGCGGATCGGGCTGGAGAAAACCACAGATTGAGAAGCAGCGGATAGGGCTGGAGAAAGCTACAGTTTGAGAAGCAGCGAATAGACTGGAGAAAAGCAGAAGTTAAGAAGCAGCGAAACAGGTGGACGAGCGCAAATCAAGCTAAAGCAGTTGTCCAGATTGACGGAATTACAATGTCGATCGAATGTTTACGTAATTCCAGACGGGGATATGAAGTTCGATGCGATTTTGGGCATAAGAATTTTGGAAAATGTTGACATGATGGTCACACAGAAAAGAACTGTATTTTCGAAAAGGATTCAGTGTGTTCAAGCAGGTACTGCAATAGGAACAGATGAGCAGATAGGAAAAAGTTCGTGCATGCAGCTGATGCGAGAGTTTGAGAACCTGTGCATGTTAAGCACAGAAAGGTATTGGGCTTGAACTTGATCACTTAAGCCAGGATGTCGCTTCCGAAGTCGAGTTTATGGTTGGGAGCTATACGCCGAAAAGAAATCTTACCTCGCCAGTAGAGATAAAGATTTTATTGACAGATGAGTTAGCTGTATATCAACATCCAAGACGTTTAGCTTATCGTGATCAAAAAATAGTTGATGATCAGGTGCAGGAGTGGATTCAGGAAGGAATAATCAAGCCAAGCGATTATTCAAACTGAATGAAAAGTCAGGGATAAATTTTCAACAGCACACATGGATTGCGTAGTAGTTTTTACCACACTGTACTTGACCAATGGATTCTTCCATGTCCCTGTGTCACCAGAAT
>VNJO01000124.1:0-11825 GCA_008042535.1 Drosophila tani
TATTGCACGGCCCGCGACGATCCAAAGGCGCACGAAGTTTGCGATTGGGGAGGGAAAACGGCCAAAACATAGCCCGATCGTTTTCACGATCAAGCATAAATATGCTTGCGGGGCAATGTTGACAGAACGACAGACGGACAAACGATTTCTTCTATTTTTCAGGCACGTAAATAATTGTTCTGATTACGTTTGGAGAGGATAGTGGCGTCCAAAGAACCCACCCCAAATCCGGCGAGCTCAGCTGCACAAATCGTGTCTGCTATCCGGGCGGCCACTTGCTCAGCCCTATGTCCTCCAAGGACTGAGGCACCACGACAACACCGACGTAACAGTTTCAAAACAATTTTCGCATTGAATTAATATTGTTTGCATCAGAGCATTTTGTATCGGGTGTTTTAAGAAACATGTACATATAATATTACATTAAACTATTTGCTAGAACAAAATTAAAAGAAGCCAAATGTTAGGTCATCTAGTCTGACTGTTCCTATATCAGCAATTCTGATAACAAAATAGGCGAATGATTTTATTTTGGCGATATATTATATAGTTACGCATATGAACATCGCTATTACCATCCGTTTTATTGTAACCTTCATAAATAAAATAAGTGCGTAGGGAAACTATTCAAGTATAATTCAATTGTTGACACTAAAACATCACGGAACTCAATTAGCAATTGAGACTTCTAATATTCAATTCGATCGAAATCGACTGTGGACCTGGCTAAGAATGCCTCCCGACCCTTAATGATACCGAAGTTGAAGGGAATTCTACATGCGCCTGTTAACAGGCGACGCGGATTAGCAAAAATTAAACTCAACTGCCGCATTAAATAAGAACTATAAAACTAAAGTACATTAGCTAAACTACATATATAAGACACATCGAAATGAATCCAGAAGTAATTGCGTCCTTTAATCTATGTGTAAACAAAGACAGCGGGTCCAGAATTTCGCAGCTTTTCCCCTCGTTTTCCACCCCAGCGATTAGGCCCATCCCCCATATTCTTAATTAAATTGCATCAACCATAAAGTAATGGTAGCTAGCTTTAGTCCAGATTGGAGCGATTCAGTTTAAGTTTAAGTTTAAGAATGTACAAGTTCTCAACGATTAATTTAGTGAAGAGCTAGATCGCAAACTTATGATCCTTCCAGATCCTAATCGAACCCTACAAAGTAAATATCAGACGATACCCGATTTTAAATTCGATTTAAGCAGATCAGCATTCCGTTTTCCTATACGAAAAGCCTTTGATTACTGTTCAGAAAGGAAAACCAACTTTTTGTTCCTAGAGAAAGGACTTAACCGAGCAGCCTCAGGCCAGTCCAGCCTTAGTCCTGTAAACCTCCGAAAAAGAACAAAGCTAAGCAAATCACACAGTATGAATTGCGAACATGAGGTATAGAAGGGCGAAAATAAATATTAAGATTATTAGAAAGCTGAAAGACATTATTTGCACAAGCTGTAGCTGACCTTGATATTAATTTTCAAAATATATATTGCAGAATTTGTAGTCCAAAGAACTTCCAAAACAAAATGTAAAAGTTCGTATTCTTAGAACGAATTAATTTTGCATTAAAAAGTACCTGTTGATAAAAAAAATATATCGAAGACGTGGTCCAAAAAGTCGAGCACTGAGAAAGCCGTTATTCCAAAATGCAAAAATAAATTGGGGTAATTAGCACCCCGCAAAATATTAAGGTATGTATAATACGGAAAGCTAAAATAGAGCTCACTTTCCTCCTCGAAGTCCTTCATTAGAGCAGGAAATGTGGATGTAGTCTTCTTCCTCGTCGATCACCTCGTTTGTCCACTCCGTCGAAGTTTTTGCTGGCGGAGACGTTGGCCTCGGGTAAAACCTGGCACTCCGTGTCATTCATAGTTTTCTTTAGCTTAACTTTGAACACCGAATATTATATTATATTTTTATTTTTTTACACATTTTACCGACTTATTCGAATCACATTTTTTACACCGAGTTCATTCGTTCGATGAAAGTGAGACTGAGGAGGATGAGGAGGAGTTCGACGAGAACGAGTATGAGAAGTATGATCAGTATGACGACGATGAGCCAGCAAAGGGCCAAAGCCAACCTGCCGGCGTCGTCCAGAAACAGTCGCCCAATGACTGCCCAAGTCAGTAGACTTAATCATGGACATAGGCTGGTTCCAAAGTGTATATACTATTCAATTCAAATTTGAGTCGACATATCCTTCTTGAGAATTACATTTTTGTGAATTAATAGTAAATATATCAAAGACATGTATTAATATTATTGTTTGTATTATTAATATAATAAAATATAGCAACTGAAGCCCTAAAATACATTTTAAAAATAAATAGAAAGCGTTTCAAAAACTTACCCACATGCAGCCAGTAGCTTCAGATGATGTCTTGGATGATCGATCGCCAAGAGAAAAATCGACATAATCTAGAACAAAATTATATTAAAATAATACAAATTATTTAAAAGTCAAAGATATATTTAAGAAGTGACTCACCTTTTTCAGCGCCAGTTTACTGAATCAATATATTAATCCAGTGTATATATTGAAACAATTTTTGAACCTTTTTCCACACCACCCTTGAGGTAAGGTTCCAGGCGCGTTTTTTTTATAGTAGTTTCCCCCGGAGGGCTACTCCACATAAAATTGCCGGAGTCTGGCTGGCCGGCGATCAGCGATCGGAGTGCCTAAAAGAGCACGAACCGACTTGAAAATGGACGAAAGTTTAACATACCTAAAAAGGTGAATAGGCATGTGCTGTGCGACACTTGACAGAAGTGGAAAGATACGAGTTCGCTCCCTTGCGGAATCTCAATCCTGTCAAAGATATAGAAAAAAAATTTACTAAAATTAAATATTTGTTAAGCTGGGAAAATGTAGAGTCCCGGCGGTTTTATGGCCGGCTGCCAGTAATCAAGCTTGGCGACGAGACGGTTGTGTATGACCTCCCACGAAAGTTGGAGAGGATCACAAGGGCGCCGTATTCGCAACTGGGTATACAGTTCCTTGGGCGCCAACTTCGCGATCACGACCTGATCTGCAAGGTGTTTGAGGAATACCAGAAGCCCGGAAGCTGCTTTCATATTTCAATTTAACAAAAATAAAATTAATGAAAATAAATAAAATAACCGATATAAGACAAGCCTTAAATCTCTGCGGTTTTGATTTGATAGACATAAGCGCATATGTATGTTTTGCTGTACGCTGTGAAAGTTAATGTTTTGAATTAAAAAATTAAATAAAATTAAAAAAATTTGTTTTGAACTATAACAGCCTACGAGCTGGATGTTTCAATGGGGCCTAATGACATCCAGGACGTAATTGACGAGTGTCCTGCCTTTAAGTGGATCGTGCAGAACCGCGTTCTAAGTTTCACATGGGTTCTCATTAATATATCCTTTTCGCAATCCCTCACAGCCCAAGGGAGCTCCGTAAATGAGGACTCTTTCTGGCTTGAGAAGAAACCGCTGACCACGTTTCCTGCTGCCTCGACCAAGCCCGTGGTGAAGGTGGCTGTCATCGTCCTAAGGAAGAGGGAGGTTAAGGAGTTGGAAGGCACAAACAACTCCGGTGCTTCCCTCTGCCTATTACCGTTTAAGCAAGAAAAATTGCACGGAAAGGGCAAGGAGCCGTATTCGCAACTGGGTATTCAGTAGAAAATTCAAATGAAATACAATAAAATTAATTAAAATTAAATATTTGTTAGGCTGGGAAATTGTAGTGTCCCGGCGGTTTTATGGCCGGCTACGAGACGGTTGTGTATGACCTCCCACGAAAGTTGGAGAGGATCACAAGGGCGCCGTATTCGCAACTGGGTATACAGTTCCTTGGGCGCCAACTTCGCGATCACGACCTGATCTGCAAGGTGTTTGAGGAATACCAGAAGCCCGGAAGCTGCTTTCATATTTCAATTCAACAAAAATACAATTAATGAACAAAAATAAAATAACCGATATAAGACATAAGCCTTAAGTCTTTGCGGCTTTGATTTGTTAGACATAAGCGCATAAGTATGTTTTGCTGTACGCTGCAAAAGTTTATGTTTTGAATTTAAAAATTAAAAAAAATTAAAAAAATTGAACTACAACAGCCTACGAGCTGGATGGTTCCGTGGGGCCCAAAGACATCCAGGACGTGCTCAACGAGTGCCTACCCTTTAACTGGATCGTGAAGAACCGTGTTCTCAGTTTCAAATGGTGTGATGACATACATGCTGCTCAAGCAGTACCCATGTTTCTTAATGGATAAATAAAATTAAATAAACCATAAACGTAATGAAAAAAAAAGATTATATCGAAGACAGGGAATGGAAGGTGTCAAGGATACCAATGCCGAAATAGATATCGATGCCCGCTACAACGAGGATCTTGAACCGTGGCTGTTGTCGTACCAAGGAAATCGAAAGCATCCTTGCTATGGACTGCTATGGACATGCTGAATAAACTTTTGCATTCCCAGCCCAATTTTGGTAAAATTGTTTATAATTTAGGCAATGAAAATGAAAAAAAATTAAATCAAGAAATAAAAACAAAAAAAAAAAGGTAACGCCTTCTCACATTTGCTCATCGACCGAAGGGATCTCCGGTCGACTCCCCGGGGAATACCTAGTCCGCTTCCCGCTTTCGGGGGCGGAACTGGAGGTCGTGAGCTGCTTGGCCTAAACCGACTGGGGAATCGCTCTGGCCACTCCCAGGTGAATGGCAGTCAGATACTTTCCCCCCAGCGATTAGGCCCATCCCCCATTCCCTTAAAGAAGCTGCACTAACCATAAAGTAATGGTAGCTAGCTTCAGTCCAGAGGATACATTTGAGGTTAGGAATGTACATATTTTCAACGAATAGTTCAAGATCATTTCACATCCTAATCGAACCCTAAGGAATGCGAACACGAATCGAATCCGACGACCTAGATGAAGATCCAAAAGAACTTCCAAGGTTTATATGTAAAGGCTCGTTTTCTTAGAGTTAGCGTGTTAAAAGTAATTATTTTTTGAAATAAAATATAGTGGTCCGATCTTGATGAAATTAAAACCATAATTTATATTTTATAATATTACCCATAAGAAGAAAGTAGCATCAAGTGGACTCAATTGCGCAGAAGTCTACACCAAATCGCCAAGAGAAAAATCGACAGAATCTAGAAAAAATTATATTAAAATTATTCGAAAATCAAAAAACAAACGCCACTCACCTTTTTCAATAATAAATTATTCAAGGCAAACATTGACACAATTTTTGAACCTTTTTCCACACCACCTTTGAGGTAAGGTTCCAGGCGCGTATTTTTTATTGTGGTTTCCCCAGGAGGCCTAGTCCACATTCCTTATCTTGGAACCACTTAAAAGCCGTGTCTTAAGCTTAGATCCTATACAAAAATAATAAATATGAAAAAAAAAGACCATCTTTTCCGCCCAGATGTCATTTGTGGGCCACAAAATAATCGAGATACCCTTAAAACCGTGAGTACAGACATAATATAATAATTAAATATATTTAATAAATAAAAGAGCTGCCTAAAACTAAGGCGATACAGCCATCCGCTACTACGACTGCCTTCAGCTACAATTCTTTTGAATGGAAGAAAAATAAAATAAAACAAAATAAATAAAACGCCAAACAAATTACAAATTAATTAAGATCAGAACAAAGCGTCTCCTTGATTTTAAAGGAACGCTCGAAGGTCACACCTCCAACCCCAGTTCAAGCTCTATAACGAGGACTCAGAGAGGAAGGACTCAAGTAAGCCAAAGCCAACTCAAGACTTCCACATGCCACTGTATAAAATAATTTAAAGTAATTTCAAAAAAATTAAAAATAAACCAATCTTTATAAAAAATTATTTGGAAAATAAAGACTGTCGAAGCTCCGGACAGTGCGGATGACAATAAAGACGACGGAAAAGAAGAATCAAAAGTTCCCAAATTTACGAAAAAGGTGGCCTCTGACAAAGGAGAAAACTAAAATCCACAAAAGAATTAAAAAAAATTTTTGTGATATAAAGAAAATAAAATAAAATAAGGAAAATAGGCTGCTGACTGTTGCCTGCCGAACGTTCAACGTTGACTGAGAAATGCATTGGAAACGAAGCTAAAGGCAGAACTAGAGGTGGAGAACATTCGATGCCACTATCGGCACTATCGATGGTTTGGTGCTATCGTGCCGCCATCGATGGTAGCCCTGCAATATCGATAGTTCTGCACATAGCATTGCACATTCCAAAAAAAATTCATATCCATATTTGAAAATGAAAAAAAAAACATTAACATGTTATTGTTTCTCAACAAGAACTCTTGGCTCTACAATTACATCTATTTTTATTAAGCTAACATGAATAATAATAATAAATAATAAGCTGCAAATTATGTTTAATTTATTTTTAATTAAATTTAAAAAAATTAAAATAAAATTGTTTCGAACTATAACAGCCAACGAGCTGGATGGTTCCGTGGGATCCAGGACCTGATGAACGAGTGTCCACCCTTTAAGTGGATCGTGAAGAACCGGGTTCTCAGTGGCACATGGTGTGATGACATATTCATGCTTCTCAAGCTGTACACTCGTTTCTTAATTGACAAATTAAATTAAAATAAAATTAAATAAACCATGAACGAAATGAAAAAAAAAAGATATCAAGGACAGGGAATGGAAGGTATCAAGGATACCAATGTCGAATTAGTTACCGATGCCCGCCACAACGAGGATCTTGTAAGCATCGCCCAAAACTCGTGGCTGTTGTCCCAAGGAAAATGTAATCATAGCATGGGATGCTTTGAACATGGTAAGTGGACATATGAAAATGAAAAAAAAATTAAATCAAGACATAAAAACAAAAAAAAAACAAAAAAAATAAAGGTAACGCCTTCTCACATTTGCTCATCGACCGAAGGGATCTCCGGTCGACTCCCCGGGGGATACCTAGTCCGCTTCCCGCTTTCGGGGGCGGAACTGGAGGTCGTGAGCTGCTTGACCTGAACCGGCTGGGGAATCGCTCTGGCCACTCCCAGGTGAGTGGCAGTCAGACACTTTCACCCCAGCGATTAGGCCCATCCCCCATTTGCCTTATGCAATTGCATGAACCATTAATTAATTTTGGAAAGCTTCAGTCCAGATTGGTGCATTCAGTGTTTAAATTTAGGTTTAAGAAAGTACTAATTCACAACGAATTATTTAGTGAAGAGCATCGCCAGATCGCAAGATTGCTAACAGATCCCACGTAATATCAAGGAATATATTGCAAGCTTATGATCCCTTCAGATCCTTATCGAACACGAAGAAAATCGCACACGAATCGAATCAGACGACATAGAGGAAAGATTTATCTGAACAGCCTCAGGCCATTTCAGCCTAAGTCCTCTAAGTTTCTAAGGAAGAAAGAACAAACCTAAACAAATCACACAGTATAAAGGGCGTGGAAAACAAGTTGATGCTGTTATAAAGCTGAATATATTGCAGAATTGTTGTGAATTGTGTTAAAATGAATTACCCCAAGTTAGGTGTCATCAAAAAACTTTGGCAGAATATATCGAAGACGTAGAGCGAAAAAGTCTAGCTGTCATTTCAAAATGAAGTGCTTAAATCTGGTAAATTAGCGTCCCGTAAAGTATTAATGTATGCGAAATATTGATAAATATAAAATGAAACTCACTTTGAATTCTCGAAGTCCTTCCCGGAAATGGCTATGTCCCTCTTCATTTATTAGATCTCTATGGCAGCTCTGGAGGAGACTGCTCTAAAGCTCGTTGCCAAGTCCATGATGGTGAGGGGTGGCTGTGTAGATTGTCGGCACCAAAAGCTCTACGTTCTCGAAGAGACTGAACAACCGAATGCGGAAGAACTCGTCCTCCTTGAAGACATCGTCGTCGATCACCTCGTTGCGAAATCGATGCTCCTCCACAAAAAAATACTTTTATTTTTCACTACTTTCACTTAACTTTTTTTACACAGAGAGCTCTTTACCCGATCGGAGGCAAAACAAAACTGAATTATTTGCGAGGATTTCAGTCAAAGGAAAATTAAACACCTCGAAATTGTGCATAGCCTACTTTGATATTTGACGACTGATTAATCTGATATTAGTTAATGATTAGGTATATTCAAACAGAACAATATTTTTTTTAAACGTGTATGTTTCATTTTTGTTCACTATTTAAAATATGTTTTACACTTTAACTGAGTTCTTCGTATCACTCTTTTTTTTTAAGAAGCTCCTTACCCGATTTTAAATTGAATAAACTGAATTGTTTGCAAGGAGTTCATTTAAAGGAAGTCAAGAAATGTTCTTAATTTTACAGGGCTTACTTTGATGCAAGCTTACAGTGTTGCTAATATCAAAAGTGGAAAGCTGAGAACTGTCAAAACCCAGTCATATTATAAATAAAAAAGGAGTAATAATATTTATATTAGTTTAATCACTTTTCTTATTTTTCCACTATGATTTTTTGTTGTATTTTGTTCACCGACTTCCACTATTTTTCACAATGATTTAAATGAAGCAGGGGACTCTTTACCCGATCGGACACTGAACTGAACTGAATTGTTTGCGGGGATTTAATAGAAAGGAAGCAAGAAGGAATCGCCTCGAATTTGTACAGAGCCTACTTTGATATTTAAAAACCGTGTGGCCAGATTGGTTTGATGATTAAAAAATAAAGGATTATCGTCTTAATAAAGTGGCACCCTGTGAAAACTGTCAAAATGAAGTTCTTGAATTACTTATAAAAAAAAAATGGAGGAACCATTTTTACCATTTTTAATTTTTTTTAACTTTTGTTTTTTATACTCTTTCCACCTACTTTAATATTTCTTCATACTGATTAAACTGGATCACCCGATTTTATTTTAGATTTTATACTTTACACTTCTCACAGGCTTATTCGAATCACTTTTATTTTTTAAGTGAAGCAGGGAGCTCCTACCCCGATTGGAAATTGGAATGAACTGATTTTTTTGCGAGGACTTCAGTCAAATAAAGCAATAGGAAACATCTCGAAATTACATATAGCCTACTTGGGTACATGTCAACAGTGTGGCCAGATTGGCCTGCTGACTAAATAGTAAGTTGGGACCTTAATGTTACACAGGTATGTCAGTGATTTTTTGACATAACAAAAATTTAATTTAAAGTAAATCGGTAGAACATTGAGAAAACTGTCAAAATGCAGTACCCTAATTATAGTATCCGCTTAAACATTTAGGTAAGTGTAATATGGGAAAATAAAATATAACTCACTTGAATTGTTTCCCTAATTCCTTGCGGCGAATAGTGGGAGCCGCGGTGGCCTAGGCCTAAGTGTGTATCTCTCGGGCAGAACTTTAACTCCTTTTGCTCCACTTTGAACACCGATAAAGGCTTCTTGAACTTTTGTAGTTGCCTCATCATTTTTTTCATCACTAATTTTTTTCCACCGTTTTTTATATCACTTTTTGTTGCCGACCTATTCGAATTATTTTTTTTACACAGATTTAATTGGAAATGAGAGCTCTCCACCCGATCAGACACTGAACTGAACTGAATTGTTTGCGATGATTTAATAGAAAGGAAGCAAGAAGGAAACACCTCGAATTTGTGTATAGGCTACTTTGACATTTGAAAACAGTGTGACCAGACTGGTGTGCCGATTAAATAATAAAGGATTATCGTCTTAATAAAGTGGCACACTGCGAAAACTGTCACAATGCAGTGCTAAAATTACTTTTATTGTATTTATCACTCTTTCCACAGACAAATTTTTTTTACACTGATTTAACTGGAGCAGGCAGCTCTTCATCCGATCGGAGATTGAAACAAACTGAATTGTTTGCGAGGATTTTATTAAAAGGCAGCAATGGAAACTGCTCAAAATTTTACAGAGCCTTTTTTGAATCAAGCTAACAGTGCGGCCAGATTTGCTTGCTAAGCCAATAGGAAATGATTAGGTATTTTTGTGACTTATGCAGCTTCAGCATTAGTATGCTATCTTGACAAACAAACAAAATAATGTACCGACCTTTTCACTTTTTTCTATTTTATACTTTTCACTTCTTACAGGCTTATTCGAATCACGTTTATTTCTAAGTGGAGCAGGAAGCTTTTAATCCGATTTGAAATTGGAATGAACTGATTTTTTTCCGAGGACTTCAGATAAATGAAGTAATTGGAAACATCTCGAAATTTCACAGAGACTACTTTGATACACGTCAACAGTGTGGCCAGATTGGCCTGATGACTAAATAGTAAGTTAGGGACTTAATGTGACCAGGTATGTCAGTGATTTTTCAAGCTGTCATGACTGTGTATTCGTATGCTTTTCGACATAACCAAAATTTAATTTAAATTAAATCGGTAGAGCATTGAGAAAACTGTCAGAATGCAGTTCCCTAATTAGAGTATCCTCTTAAACATTTAGGTATGTGTAATATAGAAAAATAAAATACAACTCACCCTAATTGTTTCCAAGACCAGTCCACCGCTCGCATACTTGAATTCCTTGCAGAGAATAGCGGAAGCCGCGGTGGCCTAGGTGGTAGGGTATCTCTCAGGCAGAACTGTAACTCCTTTAACTCCACTTTACACACCGATGAAGGTCCCTGCAAGTTTTGTAGTTGCCTCACTATTTTTTTTTTTTCTTCACTAATTTTTTTTTCTCCGTTTTATATTTCACTTCACCATTTTTTTCTTCACTAATTTTTTTTACCGTTTTTTTTTTACTTTTTTTTACCGACCAATTCGAATAATTTTTTCACACATATTTAACTTGAGCTGGGAGCTCTTAGCCCGATCGGAGATTGAAATGAACTGAATTGCTTGCGAGGACTTTGTTCAAAGGAAGCAAATGGAGGCAGCCCGAGAGTGCAGAGCCTACTTTAATGCACGCCCAGAGTGTGGCCAGAGTGCGTTGCTGACCAAATGGTAATTCAGGGATGGTCACTTTTAAATAGTTTTAAAACTCTACGCGCTTGCAGCCTGGAATCTGCCTATTTACCAGATTATTACCCTTACCTCAATCGGTATCATTGCCAAAGGACAATAACCTACAAACAGAAACAACAAGCCGATCACGATGTAAAGTCCCCATGCGTCACAATGCCAAACATTCGCATCGATGTTGGATATGGGAGTTTGGGAAAAGTAAACTTATTTTGGCACTCCCACTCGGCCACGCCCACCCAAAACTAACAACAAATACAGGGCAGCACACATTTTGACCGCAACAATGTTTGGGTCCCATAATTTTCAGGTTGATGTTTCGGCATACACTCACTATCCAGGAGGCTGGAAAAATCACAAAGATGAAGGGGGAAGAATCTTAGGGAATTTGAGGGCATCTTAATAGGGATTTGATTTGACAATTTACTCGACCTAAGATTTTCAAATTCTATAATTTTCCTAATTTAAGAATTATACCAATTACGGAAATTAATGCATTTGTAAATTATTTGATTATATCTGAGATACAGCTTGAAGACATTCTTACTGGAAATATATTTTTAACTTAACACTTTTTCTTTTATATTATTTATTAATTTATATTTGTTTGTATCCAATATTTTTTTGAGAAACCGTTACTAATTTTGATTTTTTAAAGGATATTTTTGAGTTCGTCATGCAATCTTAAGCTGAAAGTTTCTCCATTTGTTCAGGTTGCTTTTTCCTGTGCTGCTCTGGGAACGTGCAAAGATTTAGCAAAAGTACTTAGGCAAGCAGCCAGCTTTTGGACGGGGAATGAAGTCGAGCTTGTGTCCTGGAGGAGCCGAATCTGGACAAGAATCTGAGCTCGGCTGGAGCTGGAGTTGCAGCTCTGGGCGATGGCAATAAAGGTAACCTTCTTAATTTGTTATG
>VNJO01000126.1:0-10223 GCA_008042535.1 Drosophila tani
ATTGAGTCTACGATTTTTTACTATTTGTTTACAGACGTAATCAATAAAATTTTTAAATACCCCAACACACACTCTAAACACGAGCGGGAACACACACACACACTTGAAATGGAAACACAATTATAGAATGCAACTACGACTGCGGGGGCACAATAACAAATTTGAATATTTATGAGTTGTCGCCGTCGTTCCCTGCTTAAAGTCGCCTTCACTCTCTTATTGCTGCTGTTTTTGTTTTTATTTTTTATTATTCGTTTTCGATTTTTTATTATTTGTTTTGGTTTTTTGGGCGTTAGTGCTTTTGTTATTATTCCAATTTTCAAGCCAGACGCAAATTATAGTTTTTTTTATGTAAATTGTTCTCGAGTTGTTTAATTTTCAAATCTTCGATTGTGGGTGAAGCCTAGTTATGTGGATACCCTTTATGGTTGAGACTTTTTGGGGTATATTCAATGTTGTTACTTCTAATTAAATTTTTAGATTTAGATTTCAACTTTTTACTTGTGAAAATAACAATAAATTCATTGGCTACTCTATAACTGTACAAAAGTTTAAAAAGCACACATATCAGGGAGTGTCGACCTACCAACATTAATCATAAGTCGCTGCAGGCATTTGCACCTATAATTCCCAAGTATGAATTCAGTTACAAACTTATCCTAGGGCATAACCTTTGTGTTTTTTTGTCATAATAGTCGCGTCTTGATTTATCTGTGATAAAAATTATATTTTATTTCTATGTATTTCTCGATAAAGGTATGACACAAATCTGATTAATAAAGTATTTTTATTTAGGAAAACTTATCTTTATTATTGATGCAGACCGAATATGTTTATGTATTTATAAAAGAATTAAACAATAAAAAATCACAGCACTATATTATATTATTCCATAAAGAGGATGGTTCAACCAACGCGACTTAATATTGAAAATAAATAATATTTTATAATTACTCTTTTAAAAAGGTGTGATATCTATATTTAACTTTATTTTTATGGCACATAAATAATATGACATGATATGATTATATATTTTAAAGTTTTCATGTAGTTTGGATTGGTTTGTTGTATTGATAAGAAGGTGTGATATCTTTATAGAGAGCTTAGGCTCTTGTTTTTATAGTTTCTAAAGTAAACTATATTTGTATAGTGTAAAACTAAATAAATTTAGATTGCTCATGAGCACTTAAAAGTGTAAACAAGTATTAAAATTCCTTAAGAGCTCACTTAAACAGCTCAACGGATTATTCTTAAAAGTTTTAAAAGCAATATCTTTAGGTATTTCATGCGAAAGGCAAAAAAAAAAAGTTTTCAATTCACATTTGCCATCCCCTGGCGCATCCTTCCCCTTCCCCCTATTGTAATTGAATTTTTGAATATTCTCGAATCCAATTGGGAAAAAGCGGGGCAAGAAAAGTGTTCCTTCTGTTTTTTGCCTCGGGGCAAAGGGTACAAAATTTATCAGCTCAGCTGAAACCCCAAGCGAAACTCAACTTTGATGACTTTTTGTTGTTTATAGTTTTTTGTTTGTAAGTTCTTGGTTATTTTTTTTTTTGCAGCCAAACAGTTTTGTGTTTTTGTTGTTGTTGTTTTTTTTCAGTTTTCTGTTTTGGGTCTCCTGCCTTAGAATATTTTATTGCGCGTTGGCGAGACTGATAGCGACAGAGACGACGACGACGACGACATGGCCGGGCACACCTTTTGCCATTACTTATGGATGTGTGTATGGCCGTCGTGTGTGCACAACTCATAAGCATCGATGTGGCCCAGGTGTGTGTGTTGTGTTGTGTGCGAGGAGGAGTGTTTGCTTATCTCGGCGGCTGTCCCCAAAGGTGAAGGGGCTGTTAACGGGGGACGTGGCGGGAGGCGGAGGCCATATTCTTTATTTGCATAACAATTTTTGGTGCTGCTCCACCCCTTCTGCCCGCCCTCTGTGACTTCTTTTTTTTTCTTCTTCTTGTTATATTTTTTTTATGCCTGTTTATTTTTCAGTTTCGGTTTTATGTCGATACGCGAAAAACGAAAGCGTCGAGAAGTAAAAATATAAAATCATAAAGAAATACAGTGTGTGAGTGTGCACAGCAAGAAATATCGGAAATATATAATATATATTTGTAATTCTGTAAATAATTTTAATTGAAAAACTATATATTTTGTTTGAGTCATGAAGATTCCTATAAAGCGGCTTAGAAAGGAAGAATTATGGTTTAGAAACTCAAAAATATAGTTTTAAGGAAACGCATTCAGTCAGTTGGGAATTTTAAGGCAACGCGTGGAGTTAGTTGGGAATGCGATGCTAAAGGAGTTCCTTGTGAGCTTCGGACTTTGATTTATTTTAAAGTCCTTAAAAAATAGAATTTATTCATTTTAAATCTAAAAATGAGATAAACCCTCATTTAAATATTTTTGTTAATGCTGAATTAGACTCTAATTTAAATATTATTTAATGCTGATATTTTGCAATATTTTGACAATTAAAATAAAAATAGATTTTCTTTTATGTTGCTCTAAGAATATACAAAGTGTTTAGCGAAAATGTGTGAAAATATTTCTATACTATTTGTTTATTGTGTACATTTTTGTTTCGGGGTGTGTGCCACATTATTTGTTCGAATAATAATAAGTACTATATGCTCAAACTTGACCTAGGCGGCGCACAGTGGCTCGTTTTCTCAAAACACGTTGCAAAATTAATAACTTTTGATCTATTGAAGGTATCTACTTAATTTTTTTTTTAGAATAATTTACAAATCTCCACAATTTTTTAGGTAGTGTGTTTTTTAGGTTACGCCCACCAAAAGAGGCGTAATTTATTCGGCAAACTAAAACTTTTGATTTTTTACTATAAAAATACATTTTTTATAGGAATCAATGACCTTAAAAATGCAAAATGATTAAACATATTTTTTTATACTCATTCTATAAATAAAAAAAAAAATTTCATAAAAAAAAATTACCAAAAAGAAATTATTCTTTTTTTGCAACTCCGGTACTTGAAGCTATACATTTTGGTGCCTTGCCGTTTTCCATACTAGCCGACTACAAAGTGCCAGTTTGGTAGCATGGTTTTATATGAACAATTATCAAAATCTCGAAATGCGCACAATTGTAGCAATGGTTTTTTTTTTGGTTTGTTAGTTGAATATCTCCACAAATTTTTAGTATTATCTAGAGCTCGGCGAAATATAGCATTTTTTTTTTATTTTCCACTAAAAATTGAAAATAGGGAAAAAAAATACTTTTTTAAAAAAATCTAAATAAAATAGAAGGACGAAAAAAAAATTCAATTTTCTTTTTAATTCCGATTTAAAATTGATTCCGTAAAAGCAGAAAAATATTTTTTTTCTTTGAGCTTAACTATTTTTTTAGAAAAGTTAATTAAAATCTGTGGTTTTAGCGAGTTTTTTACCTTTTTGCAAATACAGAAAAATTGTCAAACTTTGAGTAGCGATTATAAATATTAAACAAATTTTGTAAATTATAAAATTTTGGTTTTGTATAGCTTGATCAATTTCTAATTGAATGGTATCAAAAGATTTGCTAAATTCTACAACGCGAAATCCGACTTTTGCAACGAGTTTTTGTAAAATGAGCCACAGTGCGGCGGTATCAACATCGCACGTGTCGTGTTCGCCAAAAAGGGGAGAACGGGACAGGGACTCACACCTATGTGCATATAAATATAACACCCCTCACAGCCTATCAGTTCAGCGCCACCTTTTTTCAACCATTCGGTAATATTTATAGAAATAATCAAAAATTCAACACGAAATCAATAATAACGTAGAATTTCATGCCTTTCCTTCATTGCTTCCTCTCCAGCTCTCGGGCTCCCAGCTCCGACTCCATCTCCAGTTTCAGCTCCTTTCCATTCGCACTCTCTCCCGACGATTGCCGTCCCTTGTCAGCTATTATTTATTGCGTTGAAAAGTTTCATTATCAATTTTTTCCTCTTTTTTTTTTACAATTTACATAAGGCATAAGGTCTGGGACGGCGACAGCGCTGCCTTGCAACTTTGTTGCGGCTTCCAGTTTGTCTATATATAAGTGATGCACGGAGAGAAATAACTAGGGTAATGTTGTATAGAGAAAGATGTATTTTTTCTCCATTAAATTTATGATTTTGTATATGTTTTCCAATTAAAATTTATAAGTGAATATGGATAACAAAGGCTTGAACAATGACACCTTTTATTTTAAATATAAAAACATTTTGGTTTTTTAAATCTTATTCTGGGTTTTATAATTTCCTTATCCTAGAGAAATATTATATGTACTACCTATTATTTAGCGGTTTTTTTTTGCGTTTAAAAAATTGTTAGTCACCCATTTCCATACCTTTTTTTCCGTGTGTATCTATATGTCTCCGATGCAAAGTTGGTCCCCACCAAATGGCACAGAACAACATCTACAAATGGATATAGCAACAGCAACATCAGCTCCAGCAACACCAGGAGCAACAGTAACAACAACGCAAACCAGCAACAATGACAGAAAATGGCAGTGTAAAACTTTTTTAGTGATAGCCATAGATATTACCAATGGGCACCGGCACTGTGGCTGGCAAAAGGGACAAATAATAGCCTCGAAAAAGGTTAAATTGTGTTGTGAATTTTAAAGAAGAATCGGTATATTATATGGAGTTACCGGCTATTTCAAAGAAAGTTTATGATCTTAAGTGAGAAATGTGTTTTTAAATTGTCTTGAGAATAGCTTTCAGCTTGGTTACATTATTGCAAAAAGAATGCTTAGTGGTTTTCTTAAATCTTCAAAGAAAAAGTTCTTATTAAGAAAATGTTATTTCCAGGAACCAATTATTAAATTTAACCAATAAAATTTTGTGAAATTTAACCTCAAATTTTAAGTTTATTCAAGTTTTTTGTATTAATTGATTCATGGCAGTACATAAAATAACAGACCTTTAAAGTCTAACAGAACAGAGCCAAAAAAAATTTTAAAAATCCCCTTTTTCTAAAGAAGCCTTAGCACTTAAACCTAAATGATGATAGTATAGTAAAAATATTAATACTTTTGTCTTACATTTTAATTACTTTGAAATCCTCAGCGAGTCCTGTGGCTTCTCTGTTTAATATTTTCTGAAAAATATGACTTCGTTTCATGAAATAAACCAAAATAAATGTTTATATTAAAATAGTTTTAAATATTTAGGTTCAAGAAAAACGGAGTTTAAATATTTTGAAAATAAAATTAATTTGTTTTCATATTTTCCGCTTATATTTAGCCAACTTTAGTACTCTTTAGTGGCCTTTTAAGCCCACTGTGACTAAAAACAAAGTTAGCAGAGCACAGCGAGACCACAAAACTGAGCTGTGGCATGAACACGGAGGAGAGGGTCCGTGGGAAGGGGCGGTGACAAAGCAAACAAAACAAATGCCATGAAACATTTTAAAATTCAAATCAACGCGATTTCTGCCGTTTCCTTATTTTATTTTGCACAGTTTTTCGGGTACCGGCGTAGTTTTTGTTTTTATTTCAGCCTCTCCGCCAGCCGCTGGTGCCGCTGCCTCTTCCTTCTTTATTGTTATTATTTTTTTTCTTTAATTTCTGGTCACGTATTTGTTTCGTTTCGTTTCATTTTTGGAAACAATATTGTGTGCCATGACAATAATAAGAGTCGTGGTCGGAACGGGACGGACTCTGGCGTTGGTTTTGCCTTTGGTTTTGGTCTGGTTTTCGGCTCTCTGGCTGGGCTTTGAGTTTGAATTTGGTTTGGTTTGGGTTTGAGCCGAGCTCCGGGCCTGAATTTGCGGTCGGAGCCGAGTTTCTGTAATTTGAGCCAATTACTGGGTGTGGGGAGGATGCCCGGCGGAAGGGGCCTCGCTCGGGAATGGGTATGGTTATGGGTATAGAGGGATTGGTATATATCCATACATATATAGTAGCGGAGCAAGGTGTCAGCGATGGAGATGGACGAGAACCGGAACGGGAATGGGAGCGAGGAGCGAGCAGGAGAGGATGGGGACACAGAAACCAAAATTGAAATTTATTTTTGGCCAACAAAAACACAAACACTCACATGGCCGGGCACACTTGTTTTGTTTGCTACAATTTTTGACATTAGGAGGGGTGTTGATACCCTTCGGAAATAACAGGGAGTATCATTAATTGTTGGGGTATAATTGTTAGGATATTTTTTATTTATAGCTTTATTTTTTATTAATTTGTATATATCATTAATTGTTTGGGCTATAAATTTATATTCTTAAGATAAGGATATTTTTGCTTTATTAATTAATATTAAATAATAATTATTAAAGTTCGACTTTATGTTTAGTGACCGTATTAAAGCTCTTTATGTTTATCAATAAATTGATCAAGACTTTTAGAAAATACTCATTTATAAGAAGCGAAATATATATTTTTTTTATTCAACTAAAACGAGGAAATATAGGTTTTTTAGATGTTTTGGCTCATTTTCTGGCACTTAATTTTGAGGTAGAATTCATAAATAATAATATCAAAATAACTATTGGATAAAGATTTATAGAAGGACTGTTTTTAATAAATAAAAATCGGGTTTCAAAGATATTAAATATTCAGTAAAGGAAAGCATATAAAAATATGATTTAAAAAATTAGTAAAATATATAAACAAGAGAGTCATCCTCGTTTTAATATTGAAATTTAAAAATGCAATAATAATAGAATTTTCTAGGTGATTAATCGAATAAGCTTGCATTTCTTGAAAGGATTCTCTTGAGAAGTCTCAGGCCAAATCTTAAAAAGTTTTCAAGCTCTACAGCCTTACCAAAAATATGTTCCAAAATCCATCCTATATATTCCCTTTTAATTTATTTTCGGAGTTTAAATTAATTTCCTTATCACGTGTATTATTAATATCAAATAATTTTATGTTCATGGAAAAAATGAGACCATTACTTGGACATTACTTGAACATAAATGCAAATCAACGAGGGTATTTGCCATTTCGGGGCTGCCGGTCTGCGTCCTCCTGCCTCCTCCTGCCTGGCTTGCTTCCACGGACCTGGTTTTATGTTTTTATTTCGTCTGGTCGCATAAATCGTCGTCCTTCTATTGTGGCCTGCATTCACGCCCCCCTCTGCCAGCCCCCCGAAGCACCACCCATCCGTTTTGGGTTTTGCAAAATGGGAATACGTGATCTTCGCATAATAATTACTCCTCGACGAGGCCCGGCCCGGCTTGGTTTGGGCTCTTGAGTTTTTTTCTTATTTTTTTTTTTATTTGGGCATATAATTCTTAATGGCCATGGCACATTTCTCTGCCATTTCGTGCATTTAATGATTTTTTATTATTTTCGCTTCTTCTTTATATTTTGGGTAATTTGATTTGACTGTTCTTCGTTCGTTATTGTTCACTTTTGTTGTTTTTCTGTGTATGTTTTTTGTCTTTTTTTGCGTTAGCCCCCTGACTTTAATAGGCTTTTAATTATTTTTCATATTTTTTTGAGAGATTTTTTTTTGTTATTGTTGCTATTAATAACGAAACCAGACAGCTGCGGGAAATGATAAAGCAAAAGAGTTGAGTGGAACCTTTGTTTGGTTAGCAACACGAAAATCCGAATCCAAGCAAAAATTAATATTTGTCTGGGAAATTAAGTTAAGTGTCCAACGAGAAAAAAAAACAAAGACTTGACATACTATATACACATTTTGTGGAGAAATAAATCTCTTTATATAATCAATAATTATAATTAGCGAGCGAGGCATCATATAAAAAATATATATTTTCCCTTTCAAATATTTATTTAAGTGGCGAATAATTTTTGTAAATGCATAATTAATAACGTATGATTTTTGTGGTTGAATTATATTTAGATTTACGCTTTTTGTGAAGCCAAAAATAAAAACTTTCAAGCGAATTAAATTGATACAGATTGGTTACTAAAATGGTTCGGTCGTTTTTTATTGACATTTTCTAGCAAATGGTTTTTTGATTGCTTGTTCATTACAAATAGTAATAAATGAAATACACATCAGCTTTGATTGGAGAATGTCCGTGGTACCCACAGGCAATTTAGTTTATAGTTTCTTATTTATTGTCTAGTTTTCGTGTTACTTTCATACAGTTTTTTTTTCAATTAAGAAAACACTAAACTAAGTGCTTTGAAAACATATTTTTAAATCTCGCAGTAAAGTGCTTACTCCACAAATAATTTCCAACTCAATTGCTGGAATAATAGCAAATAAATTACATTTCGAGAGGAAATTGAAACGAAATGCTGAAGAAATACCTAAAGACGTCAGCATTTTGGTAATAAATTGCACTTTCCCAAGACTTCCTTCCATCGAAAATAGATTTATTTATGAATGTATCCAGATAGGATGGCCACCTGCCTCCTCACCAGCCCGCCTCCACCTGATTGGTGTCCCATTAGGGCAACAAATTAGCTCTTGGCCAGCTCTGATGGCCATTCCAGGGTTCCGGCTTGGTTATTTACGACCAGAAGATGCAATCCCCGAGCAGATCGAACAGCATTTGTGCATTTTGTTTTGCCATAAATCATAATGGCAGTGCATGTCCCCCCCACCTTGTAGCTAACCCCTTTTGCAAAATCATACACTGGGAAAAATTAGCTAGGGTTTTTAATAGAGTGTTGAGGAATCATACGGGTATGACTCTGTACTAAAATTCGGAATTTATACGGTTAGAAACTTTATTAAAATGTTTAATAATTTGAGTTCAAATGGGTTTGAAACAGGGCGTTCGGGAATTATACGGGAATGACACTGTATTAAAAAGGTCATTAAATTAAGTTTTGGGAATTGTACGTGTATGACACGGTACTAAAACAGAGTGGTTGGAAATTATACAGGTATCACATTGTATTAAAATTTATTAAATAGAGTTCAAATTTAATATAAAGTCATGTTTTGAGTTTAATATTTTTTGAAAAACTTGTTAAATATTTTTTGTATGGCTTTATTTAAACAGAGCATTTGGGACTTATAAATGTATGACACTAAACTTAAAAAAAGGGTCTAAGGATTATAAGGGTATGACACTGCATGAACATATTCATTAGTAAGAGTTCAAATTCAATGTCAAATCATGTTCCGACGTTTAATAATTTTTTTTTAAGCTTGTACATATTTGTTGATGACTTAACTGATAAGTAAACCTTAGAAAGCAATGTGGAAAATATATTTATATATCTTTTGGTATTTTTCCTAGTGTGAACTACGCATTAAGCTGCCTTTCTTTCAGCTAGCTTCGAAGGCTTTTGCCTAATTGATTTACAACACTTTCCAACCTTACTCAATGCCCGAGTGACAAATGCAGGGCTCTCTGGCACTGGCTTCGCTTCTCTTATTATTACAACTATTATCTTTATCTGGCAACTGGCGGGAGATATTCTTAGAGGCAAGCAACAACCAACACAATGGAAAATGGGGTTGGGGCTGCAAATGGGGCTGGAAATGGCAATGGAGCGTTGGGGATGGGGTTGCTCGGGGACTTGCTCAATGCTCGATTGCGCGACAATCGCAATGGGACCATATATATGTGTTTCGCAGCTTATCATTCCACATACTATATACACACACACACACAGCATATATATATTATAGAGTGTGTGAGTGTGCGCTGACTCCCTGGGGTCGCATTGGAGCGTGAGCATTTTGCAAAAATAATTTATGGCAAACTGTTGATTGCTGACATGGGGCCCCCAGAGCAGCAGCAGCACCACAAAAAAACTAACAGAAACAAGACAATAACAGAATTATTAACAGATGTAGTAAAGCAAGAAGATAAGAGTGTGTACAAAAAAAAATGAAACCAAACCAATAACAGCAGAGTGAGGGGAGAACAAGAAAAAAAGAACTAATGCAGCAAAAAGAGCTACAGCAACACTAGAGCCAAGTGTAAACGCAGCAGGCGCATGAGAATACTTAAAGACCCTGCACCCAAGAGATATTTCTTGGATAATGTTGCTGCCTTTACACGAAAAGCCTGCAGCCTTACAGGCATGACCACAGGCTACGTACAAACAGCTTAACTTTACCAGCCAACGTAAACAACAACAGGAACATTAACAGCTACATCGGGAACAGCAGCAACACAAAGGCCCGAAGACAACGACAGCAGCAGCAGCTTTAAAGGCCAAAAACCAATAACAGGCGGAAAAGTGAAAACGGCAGCAGCAACAGTAACAAAGGAAAAGCAGTCCGCACAAAGCAACAAAAGCAACACCAGCCGTATTTTGTAAATAACAGTATGGCCAGC